>CM032452.1:91548694-91556194 GCA_019049505.1 Pachyrhynchus sulphureomaculatus | reverse complement strand
TGCTGCCACAGACGTTATTGCATTTCTGCAAATAACTACTATCTATGTAGGTGGCCAGGCCAAATATACTTAAATAAATTATTAAATAAGTATACCGACCTGCCGGGATTGGAACCCGAGACATTCTGCACAGCAAGCAAATTCAAATTTAAAAACTATTATTAACATCTTAATACATTGTACTAGTTTTTACATTTCTTTTAGTGCTACATATACAATGTGTTATACTATTACATATTCATTCATAATAAATCCTGGCCGATGTTCTGCCGTTTTTGGTAAATTCCAGTACTTCATTTTTAGTGTTCCGTACGGAACACTTATAAGATCACTTCGGTGTCTGTCTGTCTGTCTGTCTGTCTGTCTGTCTGTCTGTCTGTCTGTCTGTCTGTCTGTCTGTCTGTCTGTCTGTCTGTCTGTCTGTCTGTCTGTCTGTCTGTCTGTCTGTCTGTCTGTCTGTCTGTCTGTCTGTCTGTCTGTCTGTCTGTCTGTCTGTCACACCCGATTTTCTCCCGAAACTATTTGACATAGAAAGGTGAAATTTGGTAATAATATAGGAATTGATGGCCTCATCAGAGCCATGTAGTTTTGAGAATTAAATTTTGACTTAAGGGGTTAGTTTTGGGGGGTGAAGTCGGAAGCGAAAAAAAATTTTTTTACTAGGTCATCGAGTGTGGTGTCAAATGAAAGCTTGTGAAAACACGAGTAAAAAATATATATATAATATTATACTTGCGCGCACTTTTCGTTGTGTTATTTTTAAAAATTCGCGAAATATCGCTGTCCCGGGCCTTATCTCGAAAAGTACTTATCAAAAAATTTTCGAAAAAATTCTGGAATATTCTCCACGGGGTGTAGATTGAACGAAAATTATCACGAGTGCATTACCTTTAATAATTTATATGGTATATAAAAAAAACAAAAATTTCTAGGTCATCAGATTTCAGTAAAGATTGGAAACAAACTTTGTTGAAAACTCATTTAGGGTGTGTTTTTGTGAAGTCACTGATCATTTTATACCACCGTAACATAAATTTTGACTTAAGGGGTTCGTTTTGAGGGGTGAAATCGGAAGTGAAAAAAATTTTTTTTTACTAGGTCATCGAGTGTGGTGAAAGCTTGTGAAAACACGAGTAAAAATATGTATATATATATATATATATATATATATATATATATATATATATATACATATATATATATATATATATATATATATATATATATATATATATATATATATATATATATATACATATATATATATATATATATATATATATATATATATATATATATATATATATATATATATATATATATCTATATATATATATATATATATATATATATATATATATATATATATATATATATATATATATATAACTCGTATATAATGTAATACTTGCGCACACTTTTCTTCGTATTACTTTTAAAAAATCGCTGTCCCCTACCTTATCTCGAAAAGTACTAATCAAAAAATTTTGAAAAAATTCTGGAATATTCTCCACGGGGTATAGATTGAACGAAAATTATCACGAGTGCATTACCTTTAATAATTTATTTGGTATATAAAAAAAAAAAACAGAATTTCAAGTCACCAGTTTTCAGTAAAGATTGGAAACAAACTTTATTGAAAACTCATTTGGGGTGTGTTTTTGTGAAGTCACTGATCATTTTATACCACCCTAACAAAAATTTTATTTTGAAAACAATCAAACGTACGGAACACTAATTGTGCAAGTTCAACTTGCACTTGACCGGTTTTTTTTATTATATTTTTTAACCATTTTTATTATTATCACATAAATGATAGTTTTTATTTGTTTTATTTTTGAAGATGTTTCTGTTGCTTATTATCTGTTTGTTTTTGTGCTTAGTTGTTTTTTGTATCTGTTGAGAAAAATGATGTCCAAGAAACTCAACTTGATGTGTGCAGGTATTAGGTTTTGCCATTTGACCTTGTTTATTTTATTTAATGTTTCATTTTCTCTCTCGCTCTCTTTCTTACACATCCTTTCATACATTCTATCTTTCTTCTAATGCTATTGTTTACATATTAGGGTCTAACTTATGCTAGTTTATTTAGCTTATTTTTAATACATGCACGTCACTTCACTATTGTTTTATTGTATCATTTACACTGTACAATTAGGGCTTAACTATATAAGTAAAATTTATAATTAACTATGACTGGACTATATATGGCTATTATGTCAATTCTGTAAAAACACATTGCAAGTTCACCCAGTTTATGTCTTTACGTTGTTGAACTATATGTTTTCACTGAATTGGGGAATTACTGTTATCCTTTCTAGCTTGGATTTACAATTTTTAAGTAAATATGTTAGGTTTATTATTACGTTTGTGATTTCTTTCAGATTGATTAAATTATTAAGGTCCTTCATTGCTTTTGAAAAGTTATTAAAATAATTGTTTATGTTTGACTCACTTGGTCTTCCGGTCCTGCTTCGCGTTGTTTGATTGTCATGTTCGTTGTCACTGTACTGTTGTTCTTCCTCCGACATAACCCTTCATTTTTTTAGCTGAAGTTAGATCCTTTTTATTTTAAAATGAATGGTGCTCAAAATTTGTACAATCAAAAATTTTAAACAAATATAGAGACTATTTCCAAAAGACGTACACAAATTATCTCTTACCCATATTACTCTACCAAGAAAAACTGAGCTAGTGTATGTTTAATTTCTTTAGTTCTTTTAATTTCAATATCCACTCAATCCATTCTCAGAAATTATAAAAAAATATAGAAATGAGGGGCTACAAAAATAGCGCCTCAATGTGCGGGCAAAACTAACACGCTACAATATATATATATATATAATATATATAATATATATATATATATATATATATATATATATATATATATATATAATAATAAATGTATTTATTTTATACTCCGTGCGCTACATTTCAAGAAGTCACAATAATTTAACTCTAGTAAACTCTAAACTAAAAAAGGAGTCTACTACGTCTTCTACGCTCGCGTATTCCTGCCAGATGTGCTCCTGTGCCTAGGAGCACCGCAAGCAAGTACTACGCCATGGCGCCAAGGGCCGCCTAAATGTACGTGCAAATCTAAATATAAAGGAAAAAAAAATAATAGTAACAATATTTATTTCTAGTATGGATTTCTTTTTCATACTTTGAACCTGGAGTTTCGGTTCTTTTTGGAAACCTATAACCCCACACAAATTCAAAATTTTCGGGTTTTACTGCAAGTTTCTTTTCAGTCAATGACATACAATGTTATTGTTTAGGTACAGTTCTTAAGTTGGTTGTGTGTTGCGACTTTTAAGTTCGTCAGAGCTGATGGTCCAGAGTTACATAATATTAAATAAGTGTAGTCTAATATATGTGTTCAGATTGACTTATGCACGAGGGTGGATTGATAAATCTGGTACATCTCTACGAAATGGCGGGAAATTTTGTTAAGCGGCATGACCATTGGTAAGCGTGATTTGTGTAACTGTTCTGTTCAAAGTTTCAAACAGTTGCCACACTCAGTTGTTTGTCGGCTGCTATTGTAAGTGATCAGTGTTGCACGTTTCGTAGAAATAGATCGCATCAGGCCTAGTGCATTTTAAAATCATTTTTTTAATTTATGATTTTTTGTTTTGGCTAATACGAAGAAATTTTTTAATACGATAACAGAAAGGAATATTTAAATGCAAATTTTATTTTTACTATATCGATTAACCATTCCCTGCCTCAGTCTCGCTATTACTGGCGGGTTGATTTATTCATTGTGAATAGTATATGTACAGTCTAGATTCGTATCTTGCATTTTATGTTCGTGAATTTGTAATATCGTACCGAATTCAGGTGTAAAAACGCCGGTAATTTATTTATTTTTTTGTGTTTGTGAAAAGGTTTATTTTATATGGTTTAGTGCTTGTTAATAAAGTGTGAAAATCCACATGTACATTCTCCATGGCTTCATACGGTTAGTTTTTATTAGAGATAGTAAACATATTAAATTTGCTCTACGTTGAACCAATATATGAGGAATATATACCACAATAAAATATAAATATATGTTTTGGGGACATTGGTGTTATTTCTGGATAATTTTTTTTTTCTGATGAGAAATTTCACAAAAGTAAAGTAACTATTATTTTAAATATTTGTTACGTATATATAGTTGAAACGGAAATATGATTTGAGTTAACATTAACTATAACTTTTTTAATATAGTTTCTTGATTTGAACTTTAAGGAAGAAATTTATATATGGCAAAGTTAATTATTGGCTTCAGACATGGACAATAAATGGAACTAAATTCTAAGTATGTCCAAACTAAGAAAAAAAGTGTAGCGGACGTTGTTCTGCGTGATCCAAAAGAATTACCCATTTTAATAGATTACACTCTTTTCATAACATCCTGTATATATATATATATATATATATATATATATATATATATATATATATATATATATATATATATATTATATATTCATTATATATTTTAAAAATGTTTGCCACTGCCATGATGAACAGTTTAGGGGAGGAGGTACTATATCTTTCTGCCCTATGCCTTTTTTAATTTGAGTAGGATTAGTTGTTAGGCCCTCATCAAATTGCACTATTTTTGCTATTAATTCGCATATATTATGGATAAGTGTTTCACATCTTGAGTTGGTTCTACTGTTGGCCAGAGCTTCTCCTCTCACCCATATCTCTACACACTGTCAAATGCCTTCTCGTAATCCACACTATCTACACACTATCGTTGAGTTCCTCAAGGCTGTGACCATCGCGGAGGTGTAATCATCAGTTGAGTTAATTTTGTAATCAATAAATTATATGATAGGTCATGTCCATATGTAAACATAGGGGTTCCTGAATTAAGGCTACATCCTGTAGACAAAGCGTTGCAAATTTTCACACATGTTTTTCCTATTTCTATATATATATTATAAGAATAACAACCAATAAAGTATACAACATTTGAAGTCCACAGCATAGACTCCACAAAAATTCATAGTTGAAGTAATCAGAAGCTCTTAAAGGTAACCCAGATGTTGGTCCAAGTGACTAAAGTATGCAAACAGTATTAAAAATGCAATAAAAACAAAATCACAATCAAGAAGATATAGATTTCTTCTCAGTTCTCTCTAATTTAAGATTTATAGAACAATTTAAATAAATCATGTCTTCCTCATATACTTCAAACAAATAAATTAACAAAGCGGAAAAATTCACTTGTTTTTTAAGAATATGTTCAATCAATCATGCCCTCTACCTTTAATTTTGTGCGTTACCTTTTAGTCAATTGAAGTGGGTCGATTGGCTTTCAAACAAATGACTGATATAAATCAGTCGTCTTGTACTCACTTAATTGGTTCCTTTATGGGTTTTACTTAAATTCTCATTTAGATCTTTTCAGTTATGGTTTACAAAGATAAATCTTTTGTGGATTTCAGTAAAAATATTTTATTATTAAAATTCATATATATATATATATATATATATATATATATATATATATATATATATATATATAAAATATTTTTATACAAGAACCAGGCTTACTCGCACATTCTCTGCTACAAAACATGTTAAATAATGTCTTTTGTATAACCCTGTTCAAACTGCATGTCGCTAATGCTAAGGAATTTTATTTTTGGTCTTTAAGGCTTCGCAATACACATGAAATCACCGAAATTTTAAAATAAATTAAAAATTAAAATATTTTTTTATACAAGAACCAGGCTTCCTCGCACAATCTCTGCTGCAAAACATGTTAAAGAATGCCTTTTTGTATAACCCTGTTCAAACTGCATGTCGCTAACTGCTAAGGAATTTTATTTTTGGTCTTTAAGGCTTCGCAATACACATGAAATCACCGAAATTTTAAAATAAAATAATATTATTAAAATATTTTTTATACAAGAACCAGGCTTCCTCGCACATTCTCTGCTACAAAACCTGTTAAAGAATGTCTTTTTGTATAACCCTGTCCAAACTGCATGTCGCTACCTGCTAAGGAATTTTATTTTTGGTCTTTAAGGCTTCGCAATATACATAAAATCAAAGAAATTTTAAAATAAATTAATAATTTAAATATTTTTATACAAGAACCAGGCTTCCTCGCACAATCTCTGCTACAAAACATGTTAAAGAATGTCTTTTTGTATAACTCTGATCAAACTGCATGTCGCTACCTGATAAGGAATTTTATTTTTGGTCTTTAAGGCTTCGCAATACACATAAAATCACCGAAATTTTAAAATTAATTAAAAAATCAAAATATTTTTATACAAGAACCAGGCTTCCTCGCACATTCTCTGCTACAAAACATGTTAAAAGTGTCTTTTTTGTATAACCCTGTTCAAACTGCATGTCGCTAACTGCTAAGGAATTTTATTTTTGGTCTTTAAGGCTTCGCAATACACATAAAATCACCGAAATTTTAAAACAAATTAATAATTAAAATATTTTTATACAAGAACCAGCCTTCCTCGCACATTCTCTGCTACAACACACAAAATGTTAAAAATGTCTTTTTGTATAACCCTGTTCAAACTGCATGTCGCTACTGCTAAGGAATTTTATTTTTGGTCTTTAAGGCTTCGCAATACACATAAAATCACCGAAATTTTAAAATAAATTAATAATTAAAATATTTTTTATACAAGAACCAGGCTTCCTCGCACAATCTCTGCTATAAAACATGTTAAAGAATGTCTTTTTGTATAACCCTGTTCAAACTGCATGTCGCTACCTGCTAAGAAATTTTATTTTTGGTCTTTAAGGCTTCGCAATACACATGAAATCACCGAAATTTTAAAATAAATTAATAATTAAAATATTTTTATACAAGAACCAGGCTTCCTCGCACATTCTCTGCTACAAAACATGTTAAAGAATGTCTTTTTGTATAACCCTGTTCAAACTGCATGTCGCTAACTGCTAAGGAATTTTATTTTTGGTCTTTAAGGCTTCGCAATACACATGAAATCACCGAAATTTTAAAATAAATTAAAAATTAAAATATTTTTATACAAGAACCAGGCTTCCTCGCACAATCTCTGCTGCAAAACATGTTAAAGAATGTCTTTTTGTATAACCCTGTTCAAACTGCATGTCGCTACCTGCTAAGGAATTTTATTTTTGGTCTTTAAGGCTTCGCAATACACATAAAATCAATGAAATTTTAAAATAAATTAATAATTTAAATATTTTTATACAAGAACCAGGCTTCCTCGCACATTCTCTGCTAAAACACATGTTAAAGAAAGTCTTTTTGTATAACCCTGTTCAAACTTGCATGTCGCTAACTGCTAAGGAATTTTATTTTTGGTATTTAAGGCTTCGCAATACACAAGAAATCACCGAAATTTTAAAATAAATTAAAAATTAAAATATTTTTATACAAGAACCAGGCTTCCTCGCACAATCTCTGCTACAAAACATGTTAAAGAATGTCTTTTTTTTATAACCCTGTACAAACTGCATGTCGCTAACTGC
>CM032452.1:91521886-91548594 GCA_019049505.1 Pachyrhynchus sulphureomaculatus | reverse complement strand
GTACGGAACACTAAAAAGACACAGGAGGCAGTTTTGTGTGAAAAAGTTAACGCTGCGACTGAACTCGACATAGTTTTGTTATGTCGTGACACCTCTTTCCTCTATGTCTTGGCATGAATATATTTTCATGCATGGCTAAGAGAGCTTCTGAAAAGCTGTGAATATTACTCCGAACTAGAAATCTTTACACTCTACAACAACTGTTAATTCTGTACAAAGCTCAAATTCAACCAGCGATCGAAACCTGCTCCCAAACATACACTGCATTTATGCCACTCTATTAAAAAAAGAGCTGTTCGCCTGATTAGAGATCCCGAAGTAACCAGCAACCTTGATTCCTTAATAGTTCAAGGAACGGTTTTTCGACTTGAGTCTATTCTCCAAGTATATTTATAGAAAATGTTTGATGGATATAGCCCACTTAATTCCTCTCAGAGCCGTGCATTCTAGAAATACACTCACGCTAATACTTCACAACCGTTCAGCTTATCACTTCCCGTACAACCTTCTCAATCTGTCTTTTATATCGAGAACTTCTTCCCTTTAGAATGATTTGGACTGTGTTTCCCATCGAATAAAATTTATAGCTATTAAAGTGAAGTGAATTGCTTTTTCCACACATCTGACGCCTCCTGTAGTGCTTTAGGGATTTCTCTGCAGCATATGTGCTATGTCCAGACAGGAAAAAGAAAAAAAAAATAAGAAGAAATAGAGGTCGGTTTATCTTAAAGATTTCAGCAAAATATTCCTCTACAATTGCAACGCCAATGCATCGTAAAGACATTTTCCAAAGTATTACCATAAATATGCAGAATTTTACGTCCCGTATTAGGATGTAAATCGGCACGCCACATGTTACTTTAAGCTTTTAATATAACTCTCAGTTCCTTGTACTTTCTGTGTATTGCGTCCCGGCTACACAAGGAATATTTTTAATATAAAAGTTTACAGAGTCCATCTTCCAGGGAAAGCGTATTGTCTTTGGTCAAGTTTATGTTTTGAAACAATGATTACACAGGTCGGCGGGATAAAATTTTTTAAAAGTTTTTTACTGAAGTGTTAATACTAGTAATAGTAGTCCTGAACATAATATAAAACGATCTTCATAAGTTAAACACCACGTCACGTTTAGAAGATTCAGAGGACACGGTGTTTAAATGAAAACTAGGTGAAAACTACAGATTAAATGAGATAATACTATCTATTATCTAAAGTTTTAATTATACAATTAAAATTAAAATAAAAACACAAACCAATACAAAATATGAAGAATCAATAATATCTCTGTTTTTTTTTTTGAGAAAAAGCTTCGTTTCGTTGGTTTCCATTTATGAGCTTTACCTTTATCTCTATTGGATCATCCAACAATAGTCCGCCATCATACTGACGTTCCAACGGCCTTAATATCTCCTTTCCATCTCTTTTATATCTTGATGGAACCGTTCGCCTAGTCCCTCACTGTAAAATATAACATGGAAATTTCGTATAGCCTTGCTGTTGACCAAGAAGCATGCATATGATTCTTAAATTACCACAAAATAATAACCATTTGTGTTATCTAAGTTGGGAATGTGGAATCTTTGGCACAATGACACTACTCAGTATATATCTCCATTACACCAAACACTTTATTTTTTGCACTCGACGCGCGTTTCGCTAACCATGTTAGCTTCATCTGGAGCGATGACTGGCTAAAAGCTAAACTTAGCTCCGGTCAAGTAACCAGTAGAGGGGACTATAAGGAATAGGCCCTCTGTCTTTATTTAAACTCTTTTACAGTTTATAATTTCCATACTTTCGTATGCGTTCAACAATCTCCTATCAGATACATTTTTAATTAATCTAAGATTATCTAATGTTAAAATATGATCAGCTTAAAGGGTTGTTTTAATTTACCTTTTAGTTTGCCCAACATACTTTTCATCACTTCAATTAATTTCATAAATTCCATTTTTCTCACAGTTAGGAATCTTATCTTTGGGATTTCCTAAGATATTTCCTCCGATTTTCTGATGACTTATAGGCTAGGGTGAGGCCTACCTTATTAAATACCTTATTGAGCCCCTTGCTATATTTTTGGACTATATGGTATGGAGACATACTTGGTGTTATTTTCTTCGCGTGTAAAAAAAGATGGAATTCTGAATGTTTAACCTGAACTTATGTCTATTTATTAGCTTGTTTACTAAGTTATCGTCATAACCATTAACTCTAGTTATATTTCTACGATTCCTTTCGTTATTAAAGTTTACTTAAAGGACAACTGCCTTTTCTAGATATTTTAATTATTAAATTTAATAATAGATTAGAATTTGTTATCTATAGGAAAGACACAGTAACAGATAGATATATTCCTAATGATTCATTTCAGTAAAAACAACACAAATTAACCTCATTACATTTTTTTAGTTCATCGTTTGGTCACTTTTCCTCTGAATAGAGGAGGAGGAGTTTATTTTTGAGGAATCCATAAAAAGTCGCCATTATTGTGCATTGTATTCGATGTCAAATATACGCACCAAGCCGTCAATGTCACAAGAAAAAAACAAATTTTCCTCTTTATTAAAATACCGCACGAATTCTTCTTCTCTGCTTCAACACCAATAAAATTTTGTATCAGGACCTTAGAAATTGCTTTCCTTTAGACGAGAACCGAGAAGTTCTGCTGCATCTTTAGGTAATCCAAAATCACTTACAAAGTCATTCAGATCTTTCTGTTTTAAAGGTCGGGGCTCAATCACGGGGTTGAAAGTTTCACCACTACTAAAATGTTCGCTAATATCTGCCGTGTATGATAAAGGCATATCGGTGCTCTCATTCTTAGTAGAAAAAGGTATGGGTAATTCAGGCCCATGTGGAATTGGCCTTGTTATAGATGGAACATCGGGATATATGATTTTTTAGAATTATATCATGTTGCATTGCTCAAATAAAAGTAACAATCATCAGTATGATTTGTTTGTTCCCACCACAACATAGGAATACCAAATGACAATGATTTTGATTTTCCATAAGTCTTAATACTTCAACACAAAACCGGCATACTTTGTGTGGAAACCCACTGTTTACCGTAGTGACCGAACCTAATTCCGAAGTAAGCAAAATATACATTTTTCACAAAGCCTGCTATATTTTGGCTTTGTTTGACTGTTGTATATTGTCCACAAACGTAATAAAATATATCTCGATTATTTTTGCAAGAGCAAGAGGTCATAATTATGGATAAGAAAAAACCACAACCTCAATCTCACACATGTATGCATGTCACTCGTAATGGCGGCAGTATCTGTTTTGACTTAGAGAAAAATGGATATACTATGCGTATATGTAGTAGGGATATCATAGAATGAACGATACTATCAAAGTAAACATCAATTTACTGCCTTACAACCGATAAAATATTTAATAATTTTAATAGACTTATAAAAAACAATATCTACATGTATATATGAGGAAAAAAATCATGACGTAATACATTAAAAGGAAGCTTGTATTTGGAATGAGCAGCTCAAAATCTATATGTTTCATGTGAGAGTATTCGAAAAACATTTTCATTGCAGACCTGTGTATTTATAAAATTCATATATTACATCTATAATATATATAAAATGCAACGTCTCTCTGTCTGTCTGTCTGTCTGTCCGTTAGTGCGCTTATCACTGGAGAACCACTTATCCGATTTACGTACTTTTTTTTTAAACATACATATGTTCTCTGGCCAGGTTATAGGCTATATTTTATTACGATAGGTAGCATAAGTAATGAGCAGTGACGTTAATAGTGAATAAGGTCGGAAAAAAGTTTGCCGCTAGCGTGTTCCCTTGCAATACACAGCCCAAACCATTAAATATGGAACAATATTATGTAGCAAAGGATATCTATAATATATATAAAATGCAACGTCTCTTTGTCTGTTTGTCCGTTCGTGAGCTTATCATTGGAGGCCCACTTATCCAATTTACGTGCTTTTTTTTTAAACATGCTATACCATTAAATATGGAACAATATCATGTAGCAAAAAATATGTATAATATATATATATAAAATGCAACGTATCTCTGTCTGTCTGTCTGTCCGTTAGTGCGCATATCACTCAAGAACCACTTTTCAGATTTACGTGCTTTTTTTTTTAAAACATACATATGTTCTCTGTCCAGGTTATAGGATATATTTTATTACGTTAGGTCACATAAGGAATAAGCAGTGATGATAATAGCGAATCAAGTCGGAGAAATGTTTTCCGCTAGCGCGATCTCTTGCAATACACTGCCTAAAGCATTAAATATGGAACAATATCATGTAGCAAAGAATATAATATAAATAAAATGCAACGTCTCTCTGTTTGTGTCTCTGTCCGTTAGTGCGCTTATCACTCGAGACCCACTTATCCGATTTACGTGTTTTTTTTTTTAGTTCATACATTTGTTTTCTGGCCAAGTTATCTATAATCTTTTATCTATAGCATATATAAAATGCAACGTCTCTGTCTCTGTGTCTGCCTGTCTCTCTACCTGTCTGTCTGTCTGTCCGTTAGTGCGCTTATCACTGGAAAACCACTTATCCGATTTACGTCCTTTTTTTTAAAACATACATATGCTCTCTGGCCAGATTATAGGATATATTTTATTGCGTTAGGTAATATAAAGAAAAAGCAGTGACGATAATAGTGAATCAAGTTGGAAAAAAAGGTTACCGTTAGTGCATTCTCTTGCAATACACTGCCTAAACCGATAAATATGGAACAATATCATGTTGCAAAGAATATAATATATATAAAATGCAACGTCTCTCTGCCTGTCTGTCTGTCCGTTAGTGCGCGTATCACTGGAGAAGCACTTATCTGATTTACGTGTTTTTATAAATTTATACATATGTTCTATATAATTCGATATAAGCCTAGATAAAGGGAGATAAGGTGAGATAATGGGAGATAAGTATAAATAATGGGAGATAAGGAGAAGTAATGGGAGATAAGCAGAGATAAGTCTAGATAATGGGAGTTATGGTGAGATAATAAGAGATAAGAAGAAATAATGGGAGGTAAGGATAAATATTGCGAGATAAGTCGAGATAACCCTAGATAATGGGAGATAAGATGAGATAATGGGAGATAAGGAGAAATAATGGGAGATAAGGAGAAATAATGGGAGATGAGCAGAGATAAGCCTAAATAATGGAAATTATGTAGAGATAATGGGAGATAAGCAGAAATAATGGGAGATAAGGGGAAATAATGGCAGAAATTTTATTACGTTAGGTAACATAAGGAATAAGCAGTAACGATAGTAGTGAATCAAGTTCACGCGAGCGGAGCCGCGGGCACGGCTAATAATAGATATAAGAGGTTTAGAAGGAATGGACTTTAAAACATTTTTATACTTATTATATTGGATTGTATCCTACGTGAACGACTGATTTTAATGACTGAGTATCCTGCGTAGAAGAGCAAAAGCGACAAGCCAGAAAATATATGTTAATAGCAGAAAAACTTACAGTCTTAAATTTTGTTTATCACACATTCTATTGTTAGAGAATTTATTTTTAAAATCATCAGAACAGAACTACTAACGTTTATTATGCTAATAAAAAATCATAACGAGCAAGAAAACACTGCTGATTCCTGCTATAAAATTATTAGTAACTGTAGTTATCATACATTAAAAATAAGAAATTTGTCCTTTACCTCTAGTTTTAAAGGAAATCATAAAATTTTGTCACTATTTTCTATAGAAAGCATATACTGATAAGGTTCTACATATATAGATCTTCAGGATTCTATATTGCCCCAAATATAACATGACGATAGGTCCCGTTTTTGAACGGGACAATCCCGTTTTTTAGGCAATGTGTCCCGTTGTCCCCAAAGAAGTTGCCGGGACGCAGAAATGTCCCCTTTTGACAAAATTCAACATTCGACACTCGAAAAAGTCCGCGAAAACAATCGCGGTGCGGGCAGGCAGGATACCGAGCAGTACACAGTGCGCGGTAAGGACGGGAGCGTTAGATGATTTAATGCAACCAATCACAGCCCACAGTGATTGTTGCTGTTATGAAAGTAAAGAACGTACCTACTATTATATATTTTGTTTTGCGTTCATTTGCATAATTATCCATTACCTAATAGCTTTGTTGGTGCACGAATTATCAAAGCTTTGCTAAGCTAAGCTAAAATCAGTTCTCCCGTTTTGAGAGGAAAAAAAATGGTCACATTACCCAAATTCATTATACACGCGTAGAGAAAAATCAAAAACTTCGTGAACAAATAAAAAAGTCATTTTGCCGGAAAATATGTTTTTGTGTGATTTTCTGAGTCTGAGCGGCATAGTTTTAAAACCAACAAAGGAACTAGTAGAAGAGTATTGTATTCGTATAAAAATCACAGTCTAACGATGAGTTGAAACCTTAGTTTTTGGGCGACATCGCTTCAGGGAAAGGGACTGAAGGGGGTGAGTATCGTTCAGTTTTGTAACGTTTTAATAATAATATGGTAATTTTTCCTTTTCCTTTGTTGAGTTAATAAACAAATTTTGCGCATAAATAATTTGTGGTAAAACTTGTAAAGACTTGAAGGGGTGAAGAATGAGATTAAAGGGGTTGTTTTAAGATATATCGTATTCGTAGTATTCTTTTTTAGAGTTTCTAGGGTCAAAGAATTCAAAAATTAGGTTATTTTTTAATTATTTTCAATTTTAATGCGGGAAAGGGGTGGAAAATGTAGGATTTCGTTAAATATTGTATAGTTTTAATAGTATTATGACAATTTTTCCAGGCCTTTTAGTTCAGGTTAGTTCAGTTCAGACATATTATTTGTAGTAAAACATATTAGATGCTAAAGGGATGATTAGAGATATTGCTTCATATATATCGTATTATATATCCTTTTCAGGGTTCTTGGAGTTTTCAAGTTAAGAGTGAAATGGGGATCATGAAACATATAGTATTGTGAGAAATTTTCCAAATTTTTTTGGTGGATGAAATTTACAAATTTTAAGCACATTATTAAAAATAAGGAGTTAAAAGAGTGAGGTAAGAGGTTAGAGAAGTTGCTTGGTATATGTCCTTTTTAGGGTTTTTAGAGTCGAGGAATCTGAAAATTAATTACATTTGCTACCAAGAAGGCGAAGCAACTACTGGGGAAACTCTACCCCATCCTGAACCGCTCCAGTAAGTTGCTCCCCCGAACCAAGCTCTTAGTATACAACTCCGTCGTGAAGGAAGCAGGCCTCACTTACACCTGCCCCACCTGGTGCCAGCTCTCCAGAACAAGGAGAGCTCAACTTCAAGCAGTGCAGAACAAGACCCTGAGGACGATAACGGAAGCCCCGTGGTTCATGAGGAACCGGCAAATTCACAGGGACCTCGGTGTGCCTACCGTAAAGGCACACATGAGGCAAACACAACGGAAGTTCCTCGAGAAGGCGTCCCTGCACCCCAACCCGTGAATCAGGCACGCCTTCCGACTCCCACCTCAAGTCAACCGCCAGTTCCCTAGACCGTCGGACCCGCTATTGCTCTCGGACGAAGACGATGACCCCCCACGCCCACCGTGACAAGAAAAAATGTCATTCTAGGTTAAGTTTTAATTTAGTCCTAATTTAAATCTTGATGTCCTAGCTTAAGTTAGCATAAGTCTTAGTCTAAGGTAGTTTTTAGTCTTAGTTCTAAGTCCTAGCTATAAGAAACTGTATTTCCTAGGTTAAGTTAGTATAGGACCCCTGTTATAAGAACTTAGGTTAAGATAGAATAAGTTAACATTTATGATTAGAATAAGTATACTTTTACAATTATATAGAAAGAGGCTGTGCGATTTTAACAGGGAAAAGGATTAGAAGAGGTAAGTGTCGCCAAATATTGGATAGTTTAAATACTATTACGATCATTTTTTCAGGTTTTTGGTTCTGATAATGAACAATTCTTTTCTATTATTATCTCACCAAAAAGTGGCCTTTTGTTTCCAATATTGAATTGTGGTAATTAGATTAAGTTATTATTTAGTGTGAGAAAGTTAAAGTTAGTGTTTATTTTAAACCTGCGTGTTTGCAAGGTAGGTACTAGGTAGGTCACTTTCTTCTTCTTCTTCGGGCACTATGACCGTTCAACGATCGTTGGTTATCATGTTGGCTACCAAGTTGATGCTGATCCTTTTATTGACAGTCGCTCGTAGACTTTCCGTACCACTGCCTCAAATTTTTCGACCACGACGTTCTCCTTCTCTCTGGACCACGTCTACCTCGAACCTTTCCCTCTGTAATCAGATGCAAGATTTTGTATTTTTCTGGATGTCTCATAACGTGGCCAAGATATTCTAATTTGCATCGCTTGATGGTCATGGCCACCTTCAAGTCCTTATCCATGCTAGTGTGAACGTTGTTGTTACTAATTCTATCCAACCAACTGATTTTTAGTAGTCATCGACACACCCACATTTCGAATACCTCCAGAAGTTTAAGGATTGCTTCAGTTAGCGTCCACGCTTCCAAGCTGTTCAAGAGAACCGGAAAGACATAGCAGCCTACCATTTTCAGCCTTAGTTTCAATGATACATCGTGACTCGTTAAGATTTTTATGTTCTTCATAAGTGCGGCTTGGGCCTTCTCTATTTGAATTGACTGTAATACCATCATCTTCAATATTATATTCTTTGCTTATAATTTTGTCTTATTTGCATCGAGTTTTAAACCAAACTACGTACAAGTTACAGTTACTTTATCCATAAGCTTATGTAGATCTTTTCCGTTATTAGTGATAATTAATGTTTCATCTGCTTACCTAATGTTATTTATGTTAAAGCCGTTGATGTTGATTCCTTCAGTGGTACCAGTGAGTGATTCATGAAATATCACCTCAAAATAGTGGTTGAACAACAAAATCGACAGACTACAACCCTAACGCACTTCCCGCTTGTTTTTCATCCGATACTTGATGTTGATACAGATTAACGATGATACGAGTGTCTTTGTAGTCTTTACCGATCGTTTTCAAAATCTCTAGAAGTTTTTCATGGCGTACCTTGTCAAAGGCTTTTTCAAAGTCAATTGAACAAAGGAACACATCTTGGTTGACATCGTGACATCTCTGGATCAACACGTAGATACTAAACATTACCTCTCTAGTCCCTAATCCATTTCGAAAACCTAACTGACTTTGCTAATATTTGTTCTGTCTGAGCGAATCGCGCGATGAACTCAAAAGATTCGATTGGATTAGACGCTTCAAAAATTTCTCACACCGTGCTGTTGCAGGATGTTGCTACGTAGTAACCATGTGAACGCATTATGGAGATTGAAGGTCACATGTGTAACGGACAAAGCTACAGTTTCTCTGCTGTATTTTCTCACAATCTTACTTATCTTTTTAGGTGTTTCTCTCATGAATATTATTACAACAAATAAAATGCCAAGTAATCCATACGACAGAACGTCCTTTGGTTTGATTTTGACAGTCAGATGTCGTCGTTGTTTCCTGTTTCCTTAAAACTTGTTATTGGAAAATTGTTTTGACACTCTGTAGAATACAATATAGCTGCTTAATTACTACAGATGCTTGTATTGTTTTAATGATGGAATTCAAGAAGGCGTTTAATTTTAATGACCATGTCAACTCCCTAATACAATCTAATCTATGTAGAACCATTAGCTACACCTATAATTACTCATAATATATGATAAATTCAACAAACGCCCCTAAAAAAGATAATGTAATGTTAATATTTTCATTAGATGGCCTTATTAAAAAACGCAGCTGCCCTTTCGTTGATAAACAACCCTATAAAGGGCTATTTACATCGCAGTGGTTAATAGCTGATATTAATAGGGTGCGGTTTACAACCTATCTACCCTCATTCCATCTTTCCGTGAATCTAATAGGTACGTTGTCCTTTCCCCTATTATCCCGAATTTAAACACCGCCACCATGTTTGTTGGTTAAGGTAAATAGGAATTAAGCAAAATCATTCAGACATCTATTAATTTAGAGAATGGATTCCTTCCTACACTCATATACCAAGATATAGTAAAAAATAACTAATGTGAATAAAATGTGTGTTTAGCGTATGTGGAAATATAGAGAAAAAATGCCTGGTGTATTCCATCTATTACATTTTTATGTAGAGATTCTGTTGAGCTATTCCTATAAACATGTAGTAATTTTTCATCTAGTCTAAATTTATATAAAGTTCTTGTACTTTCATTTTCTAAACTTGATAAATTCTATTGCTTTCCAACTTTCCATTTTCAGGTTATCGATGGCTGGTTTGTCTATGCACCAGTAAAATTATTTTTCCTTTTAGGAGATAGTGATCGCCTCCGCATTCAGCTCCTCTGTAAACTCGGACGTCGTATACCTTAGTTTTTGATTTTTGTTGGATAATTAGATAGTCAATTATCGATTTTAGATTTCTGGTCCTTTGGATCCAAGTGTATTTGTGGATATTTTTATGCGCATAAAAGCCGTTAGTTATTGTTAGTGATTCATGTTGACATGGTCCAATCAGTGTTATCTCATTATCATTTAGCGTGTCTTCTATATGCGGACCAACTACTAGATTCTGTGATTTTTTCAGGTTCTGGCATTTATGTGTCCAAGTATTAAGATCTCTCTAGAGCAGGGGTGCTCAAACGGTCGATCGCGATCGACAAGTCGATCGCAAGTGCTTTTTGAGTCGATCTCGAGAAAAAAATTCCGATATAGAACTATTCACAGATTTTGTTTTAGGTAACTAAAACAAAATGTAATGAAGAAACTACTAAAATTTATTCGATCCACAATTAGGCCAGGAACTTTCTTTTATCGTAATAACCCTCTGCTAGCGGCAAAAGGTGGCTTTATCAAAGGAGCGTGCGGTACTTGTCAAAGGAAAGCCGCGTTTTTGATCCCCGCCGATTTTTCTAGAAACTTCGGGCGGCGTGTTTGACGGGAACATTCGAGAATTCGTTCGCAACGATATAAATGTTGCGCCTGCAGGAATAGGAGTCAGTCTGAGTTGTAACTTGAAGGCGATACATCGATAAAAAGTTTATTAATAAATAGTCCAAAATGAGTGCGGCGAAGAAAAGTAAAACTTATCATTTTAATAACGATTGGGAGGAAGAATTTTTCTTTTGTATGGTAAAGGATAAGTGCATTTGTCCCATTTGCCCTGCGTCAGTTGCAATACCTAAGCGTGGGAACTTAGACAGGCATCATAAAACGGTTCATAAAAACTATGAAAAGGATTTTCCTTCACAGAGTGAATTAAGAAAACGAAAAGTACGTGATTTGATAACTTGTTTGAAAAAAGAACAAACCATGTTCACAAGACCAGCCAAACAATCAAAAGCTGCAACGATCGCGTCATTTAAAATATCTCATATATTGGCGAAACACAAGAAACCATTTGAAGATGGATTGGTTGTGAAGGAAGCATTTATTGAAGCGGGTGAGATTTTATTTGGAGATTTTAAAAATAAAACAGAAATTATGTCTACTATTAGAGAACTTCAGTTATCTCGTCCGACTGTCACAAGGCGTGTTGAAGTCATGAGTCAGGACATGACAGATAAACTAAAACATGATTTCATGAAATGTACATACTTTTTTTACAGTTCGACGAATCCACCGATATGACAGACACTGCCCAACTGTGTATTCGAATGGTGAAAAATTCTCTTTTGCTGACTATATTGGACACATGGTTGCTGGTGCATCAAGGATGCTGGGTTTGCTGATTAGAAATTGTAGAGACTTTACTAACATATCTGCAATCAAGCTTCTCTATTATTCCTTTGTTAGCTCTAAGTTTGACTATGCTTCTATTGTTTGGTATCAAGTATACAATTGCCATAAAAACTTAATCGAATTGATACAGAGGCGCTTTAAATATCTTATTTTCAAAGGGGATGGTGTCTATTCGAACCGCGGTATTGATCACGGACTAATCTTGTCAAGGTTTAATGAGTTGACTCTTGCGAAGAGAAGGGACATTCTCTCCATCAAATTCTTAAATAAGCTGCTAAATCACCAAATTGATTGCCCTTTCCTATTAAGCTTCAGTGACATGTCGGCTAAGGAAGAGTTTTTCACAATGATCCCTCTGAAAGGAAAGACCCGTGGCGAAGATATATATGACGTTTTCTTCAATTTTGTAACAAACTACACGCTACCAATATATAAACTAGTGTGCATTACAACCGATGGAGCACCCGCAATGACTGGAAACAAAAACGGTTTTGTGGCATTGTGTCAAGTTAATGATGATTTCCCTTCATTTTTCTCCTTCCATTGCATTATACATTAACAAGTTTTGTGTTTAAAAGGTTCTAAACATGGAGGAGATTATGGGCATTGCAATAAAAATTGTGAATTCTATCCGTGCACGTAGCTTGCAAAACGACGGCTCTTTAAATTGCAGTTGGAAGATAGTGAGTCAGCTGAACCCACTGATTTAGTTCTTCATACGGACGTCAGGTGGTTGAGTCGCGGAAAATTCCTAGAAAGGTTTCAAGAATTATTGCCCGAAATAACAGCTTTTCTGGACGAAAGAGGTGATGACACTCAGATGCTGAAAAACAGAAAATGGCTGACTGATTTGGCATTTTTGACAGACATCACAATGCATTTAAACACCATTAATTTGGAGCTTCAAGGTAAAGGAAAAACTATTATTGAGATGATTAGCGCAATAAACGCATTCAAAAGTAAATTGCAACTTTTGATAGATCAACTGAAAAGAAAGGATCTGAAAAATTTTCCGTCTTGGAAAGCAAGGATTCCTCAGTTGAATTATGATATTCATGAGGCAGAATTATTAAATATTTTGGGCCAATTCGAAATACGTTTTTATGATTTCAGTAAATTGGCAAATATCGCATCATTTATGAGTTATCCTTTTTCGTGTAAAACATTGAGGAATTAGCTAGTGAAATAGCAAGTCAGTTTAACATGGACTCATGTTCTGTTGAAAATGAGTTTAGTGCAGATTATATCAGATATACATCTCAAAGCCACAGCATCTGATACAAAATTCTGGTGATAAATATCCGAATCTAAGGCAAATTGCCCTTCAATTGACGGCAATGTTTGGGTCAACTTACTTGTGGGAGTCTGCATTTTCTGAAATGAAGATAATTAAGTCAAAATATCGCAATCGACTAACTGACGAACATATGTCATTATGCTTGCGATTCGCACTCGGTAATTACGTACCATCTTATGAAAAGTATGCTGAGGACATGCAGTGCCACGCTTCAACATCCAAAATCACTCTTTAGTTAAGTTTAGACACTAGAACTCGTTTGTTTTGTAAGAACCAATAAACTCGCAATTTTGAATAATTATGAGTTTTTTCATTGACATTTTAGAGCGGACCTCACCTTGACTAAAAAAATGCATATTGTGCGGAAAACTAATATCTATGCCACGATACACCCTACCTAGACGACAATCCTGCATCACACTTACTTGCAGCCTCTCAGAGTCGATCGATCGTATCTAACAATATTGAGGTAGATCGCTAGCAGTTCAAGTTTGAGCACCCCTGCTCTAGAGGGTCGTATATTTGATATTTCGTCCTCTAATTATTTATAGAATTTTTCTTTCTCTTCAAATCTTGCGTCGTCATTCGGCCCATATACACCAATTATAGACATTTTTATTCCCTTTAGGCATTAGTTAACTCTTAATATTCTCTCATTCACAGCTTTCCATTCAGAGATATTTCCTGTGTGCCCCTTTCTAATAAGTAGAGGTACACCTCTTTTTGTACGTCCTTCCTTTTTTACGCCACTGTATATATGAATATAATTTCCGCAGTCCGCAGCTTAATTTACTGCGAAAAATAAAATAGATTTTAAAGATACCTCTAATATACAGTCTGTTAAGTAAGAACGTGTCCACGATAATTTATTTTTGGTAGTATGGCGATTCTAACGATTCAACAAAAAATCGCTAGAGGGAACCTTTGTCTACGACGCATTTTAGTAAAAGTATCCATCGATTCCGAACTTTCGTCGAAATTGCGTAAGATCCAAAATGTCCAATCCAAATCCAACTTGTTTGCGCGTCGGTTAGAGCCAGTTTTTCTTTGTTCCCATCCAAAGGGGCCTAAAATGACACATTCTATGGCCACTAAATATCTTAAAAAGTCGGTATCATTTATGAGAAAGTGGGTAAATCATTTTAACGAGACAAAAAATGTCAACTTGCCAAAACGTGGCTCGGTAGGCAAAGTCACTCTGAAAGTGAAAAAACGACTCGTGTCTTTGTTTTCACGGGACCCGAAATTAACGCTGCGTCAAGAAGCGGCAAAATTAAGAAAATCGGGTTTAAATGTGACCCATTCGACAACATCTTCGTGCTCATTACGTCAAATTACAAAGCACGTTGAAGAAACCTTTGATGAACGAAAATCACGTCGCGAAGCGGCTCGCTTGGGCCCACTATAAGATACTGGAGTGGGCCTCAGTATCGCCGGCCGCCAACCCTATTAAAAACGTTCGATCTCTTGTAAAGAGAAAGCTCAGAAGAAAGGCTCTGAGGACTTTGACTCAATTATCTCGTGAGATTCGAAAAATTTGCAGAGGATGCAGAAAATTTCGTTGACATGTCAGGCGATTATTGATGCAAGAGGAGATTGGACAACTTACTAAGGTAATTGGGCCGTTGTTAGCACACCAAAGAATACATTGATGGCAAAAAAATGTTCTCGAAACACATTTTTTTCGAGAAATACGAGCGGTCACGTTCTTACTTGACAGACTGTATCTATAAAATCCTTAGGTTCTGATCATAATATGAACCTTTAGTGACTCTATCTTATTGTGACAATTTTTTTTTTACTACTCCGTACATTGTTTTTGCTCAAAAATTAATTTAATATAAGAGAAAGAACGGATAAGTAAGGAACTAAATATAAAATATGTGTATATGCAGGAATAAAACAACGGACCTATTACAGCTCTTCGGAAGCTTAGGGCATTTTCCGTAATAAAGGCAGCTTCACACGCTAATTTATGGTTATTGAGTGTATAATAGAAAGTGGATATCGCTTTTTCGCCCTAATTGAAAATTTCTGATAACTTTAAATCACTTAAAATGATCAAAGCTTATGAACATCATCAGCGACCTATAGTTTATTAAAAAAGTCGGTAAAGTGATTTACTCAACACTAACCTTGCGAACACGCCGTTCTATAATTAGTAGCGAATTTGACTTTCTCAAGTGAAGGGAAGGTAAATTTCCATAACGTAATTAAAACGATATCCACCCCTTTTATCTTCTTCCCCTAAAACGATGTCCCTCAAAAACTATAGGTTTGATTTCTATTTTAAGTATTATAATATCATTTTATTTGAGAATTATGGGGCCAACAGAGCAACAAACCGACAAGCCGGCATTGAAAGTCAGATAGATACACTGACGGAAATGGGTAAATATCTTTTCGTGAGCTAAGAGCCTTAAAACCTAAAGAAAATCAAAAATCGCGGAGGACATTTTTCACGAATATAACACTTTCCGTTTTTTGAATTTGAGCTTTGTACAGAATTAACAGTTGTTGTGGAGTGTAAAGCTTTCTAATCCGAAATAATATTCCGAGCTTTCGAGAATCTCTTTTCAGTGGCGGAGCGTAGGTTTCAGCCGCTCTGTGCGTAGGCCAAATTCGCTGCCCCCTCATATAGTTATTTAAATCCAAAAGGCTCCAATATTTACAGAAATTCTAAAGAACTTTTCGGAAAGAATGAATTTGTTATTGTGTATTGTACAGGGTACAAATAAGGTCATGTATGTATGTTTTATAATATAATAAACACATTTGTTACAAAAGTTCTTACACGTATGCCACTTATTGATACATACATAACATTTATAAGATGCGTCGACCAGATTAAGTTATTATTACATAAAAGTACAGCGAATCGAATATAAAACACAAATCAACTTCCAATTAGAACTAGAATGATACTGTTACGATATATCTTTTTATTGAAAATAAAAGTTCCGTCTTTAACTAAAACTATATTCGTCTACTTTTTCTAAGAGCAAAGTCTTTTACTGCACTATCAATGTCTATAGCATCACATACTTCTTGCTCAATAGACAAGATAGACAGATTGGTTAGCCTTAAATTACTTATTATTGATCTTAAATAATTTTTGATCAACTTCAATTTTGAAAAGCTTCTCTCACAGCTGGCATTGCTTATGGCAATTGTGAGGAATATTCGGAATATTATTATAATATTGGGCAGAATATCCGTGATATCTTCAAGAGAAACATAGTGTCCAAGAAAGAAATGTGCAGCAAGAAAATATATTAACATATAAAGGACATATCAGAATTAATTGAATCACTCTATATTGATTTACATAATGTTTTGTAATTTCAATGAAATATACTCATCAAATAATAAAAGAAGAAAAACCAATAATCAAGGTTAACTCAGAAAAACTACCAGAAATCTCAGTTACAGAAGTAAATTTAGACGTAAAACAAATAAAAAACGAAGAAGCAGGGGAACGACATAATATCCGAAATGCTAAACGAATTACGAACCAGCAAAGTGAGAACTACGAAATTTTTTAACCACTATCTGCTGTAAGGATAAATGCCAAGAAAATGGGAAAACTCGACAATAATCTTAATTCATAAAAAGAAATACCCGACAGATTAATGATCTACACACCGATTAGTTTACTATGTCACATACATAACCTATGCGCAATAATAATAACAAATAGACTGGAAAAAAAACGAACTCAGTTCAGAAGTAAACTAGAGTACAACGAGACATCTTCGTACTGTTAGATATCTTACAAAGATATACATAGAATACAACTTAGATATTTGGATCCAGCTTGGATTTCACAATGAATTATAATAATCCAAGTGGGTCCACATTAATTAACTTATTTTCATTGCTTGTGGCAGCTACGGAAGGCCGTACTCGAACTCGTTCGAGCTTGAAGTCCTGTCAATTTCGGCAGATGCTTAGTCTAGATTACATTCAGTGTCGTCCGAATCTAGTAGTACAGCCGGCGTTAGATATGCAAACTTTTCCGCCAAATCCTGTAGCTGCTGAAACCTCTCATGAATTTGTACAGTTATTCTATCTCACCAAGAAAACAGCTTCCGTCTCAACTCATTTTCATGGGACAAGTTGGCATCTCTACTTCTGTCGTCAAAAATGTGCCTTCTCGTCATGCGCTTCTAAGGTTCCATGGAAATGCCAAGGTCGTCACACATATTTTTTGCATAACTTATAGTTCCGTCTGTCAATTCCTCTCATTTCAGTCAGTACCGTCTGCAAAGCACTTACTTTCTGAGCGCACAGTTTTATGTCGAGTCCCTTTGTTTGTAAATATTTTTGCGCATCGTTCACTTCATGTAGCACAGGTTGCCAGAGGTTCAAGAAACAAAGAAAGGAAAATGACTGCACCGTAACTAGCAAAGTTTCTACGTCTATTCTTGTGTTTAAGCTTTCATCTGTCTTTTTCTATAAAATAACATTGACTCTCTGGAGTTTGACGAAAGAAGTTATATTTTCCGGGTTCCGTACCTATTTTACAGCGAATTTAATTGTCTAGAACAGGGGTGCTCAAACTTGAACTGCTGGCGATCTACCTCAATATTATTAAACTACGATCGATCGACTCTGAGAGGCTGCAAATAAGTATGATGCAGGACTGTCGTCTAGGTAGGGTGTATCGTGGCATAGATATTAGTTTTCCGCACAATATGCATTTTTTAGTCAAGGTAAGTGTAGGTCTGCTCTAAAATGTCAATGAAAAAACTCATAATTATTCAAAATTGCGAGTTTATTGGTTCTTACAAAACAAACGAGTTCTAGTGTCTAAACTTAACTAAAGAGTGACTTTGGATGTTGAAGCGTGGCACTGCATGTCCTCAGCATACTTTTCATAAGATGGTACGTAATTACCGAGTGCTAATCGCAAGCATGATGACATATGTTCGTCAGTTAGTCGATTGCGATATTTTGACTTAATTATCTTCATTTCAGAAAATGCAGACTCGCACAAGTAAATTGACCGAAACATTGCCGTCAGTTGAAGGGCGATTTGCCTTAGATTCGGATATTTATCTTCAGATATAAAACATCAGAATTTTGTATCAGATGCTGTGGCTTTGAGATGTATATCTGATATAATCTGCACTAACTCATTTTCAACAGAACATGAGTCCATGTTGAACTGACTTGCTATTTCAGTAGCTAATTACTCAATGTTTTTACACGAAAAAGGATAACTCATAAATGATGCGATATTTGCCAATTTACTGAAATCATAAAAACGTATTTCAAATTGGCCCAAAATATTTGATAATTCTGCCTCATAAATATTATAATTCAATTGAGGAATCCTTGCTTTCAAAGGCGGAAAATTTTTCAGATCCTTTCTTTCCAGTTGATCTATCAGAAGTTGCAATTTACTTTTGAATGCGTTTATTGCGCTAATCATCTCAATAATAGTTTTTTCCTTTACCTTGAAGCTCCAAATTAATGGTGTTTAAATGCATTGTGATGTCTGTCAAAAATGCCAAATCAGTCAGCCATTTTCCGTTTTTCAGCATCTGAGTGTCATCACCTCTTTCGTCCAGAAAAGCTGTTATTTCGGGCAATAATTCTTGAAACCTTTACTAGAAATTTTCCGCGACTCAACCACCTGACGTCCGTGTGAAGAACTAAATCAGTGTGTTCAGCTGACTCACTATCTTCCAACTGCAATTTAAAGAGCCGTTGTTGCAAGCTACGTGCACGGATAGAATTCACAATTTTTATTGCAATGCCCATAATCTCCTCCATGTTTAGAACTTTTGAACATAAAACTTGTTGATGTATAATGCAGCGGAAGGAGAAAAATGAAGGGAAATCATCATTAGCTCGACACAATGCCGGAAAATCCTTTTCATAGTTTTTATGGACCGTTTTATGATGCTTCTCTAAGTTCCCACGCTAAGGTATTGCAACTGACGCACGGCAAATGAGACAAATGCACTTATCCTTTACCATACAAAAGAAAAATTCTTCCTCCCAATCGTTATTAAAATGATAAGTTTTACTTTTCTTCGCCGCACTCATTTTGGACTATTTATTAATAAACTTTGTATCGATGTATCACCTTCAAGTTACAACTCAAACTTACTCCTATTCCTGCAGGCGCAACATTTATATCGGCGCGAACGAAGTCTTGAATGTTCCCGTCAAACACGCCGCTCGAAGTTTCTAGAAAAATCGGCGGGAATCAAAAACGCGGCTTTTCTTTGACAAGTACCGCGCGTTCCTGGCCTAATTGTGGATCGAATAAATTTTAGTAGTTTCTTCATTACATTTTGTTTTAGTTACCTAAAACAAAATCTGTGAATAGTTCTATATCGGAATTTTTTTCTCGAGATCGACTCAAAAAGCACTCGCGATCAACTTGTCGATCGCGATCGACCGTTTGAGCACCCCTGGTCTAGAAGCAATAACAGTCCAGTCGCCAGGGGTTCTGAGCTCTCATTAAATGTTAATAGGCTGCATTTTGGCACAGAGGTAGTTTTATGGACGTAAAATACAATAAAAAAGTTTGGTAAAATTTGATGTACGCTAAGCCCACAGAATCAAAAATTCGGTTTTTCAGTAATATCTCGAAAAATAAAAAAGATATTGAAAAACTAATACCACAACGTGAAAGAGTGTTTTACAAAAAAATAGCATATTGATTTTTTTCCAGATTTTTTTTATTAGCGTGAGAATTTATTAAAAATTCGAGTAGGTGATTCAAAAAGTGTAGCACGCCAAACAGGTTAATTTGAAAGTCTACGAAGACTTTCAGCTTTCCGATGATACTAATAATTTTTTCTTGTTGCTTTATAATTTGTAAAACTTAAAACGAAATTGTTGCTTGCATGATTTTAACTGACATACAGTAAATCAGAAATATCTAATAAAATATAGTATTGAAAAAAGAAAATCCTTGCGTACATATCATTATTATATCTTAAATTTCAATATGAGAATAATTACAAATACCCACATCGTCTGTGTTATTCAAAAATTGAGTTTAAAAATATGAAAATTTGCCTGCTGTACTGAGTCACCGGCAATTTTACGATCAAAACAATATGAAATAGTTAAAAAAATTTGGCGATTTTTTTTTAGTTACAGTTAAAAGTATACTTGATATTAGAAAATCAATAACAACTCAAAAATCTTTCTCTTTTTTTGTAATTTTGCTCTTAAAAAGTGTTCATGAAAAACGTATTTCTTGCTTATTATTAAACATATAACTCAAACTTAAAAATAAAAAAAAACGGTCAAGTGCAAGTGGAACTTGCACAATTAGTGTTCCGTACATTGATTGTTTTTAAAATAAAAAATTTTGTTAGGATGGTATAAAATGATCAATGACTTCACAAAACACACCCCAAATGACTTTTTAACAAAGTTTGTTTCCAATCTTTGCTGAAAACCGGTGACCTTGAAATTTTGTTTTTTTTTTATATACCAAATAAATTATTAAAGGTAATGCACTCGTGATAATTTTCGTTCAATCTATATCCCCGTGGAGAATATTCCAGAATTCTTTCAAAATTTTTTATCAGTACTTTTCGAGATAAGGTAGGGGACAGCGATTTTTCGCTATTTTTTAAAAGTAATACGAAGAAAAGTGTGCGCAAGTATTACATTATATATATTTTTTACTCGTGTTTTCACAAGCTTTCATTTGACACCACACTCGATGACCTAGTAAAAATTTTTTTTTCTCTTCCGATTTCACCCCTCAAACCCTTAAGTCAAAATTTATGTTACGGTGGTATAAAATGATCAGTGACTTCACAAAACACACCCCAAATGAGTTTTCAACAAAGTTTGTTTCCAATCTTTATTGAAATCTGAAGACCTTGAAATTTTTGTTTTTTTATATACCAGATAAATTATTAAAGGTAATGCACTCGTGATAATTTTCGTTCAATCTACCCCCCGTGGAGAATATTCCAGGATTTTTTCAAAGTTTTTTGATAAGTACTTTTCGAGATAAGGCGCGGAACAGCGATTTTTCGCGATTTTTTGAAAATAATACAAAGAAAAGTGCGCGCAAGTATTACATTATATATATATATATTTTTTTTACTCGTGTTTTCACAAGCTTTCATTTGACACCACACTCGATGACCTAGTAAAAATTTTTTTTTTTTTCACTTCCGATTTCACCCCTCAAACCCTTAAGTCAAAATTTATGTTATGGTGGTATAAAAATGATCAGTGACTTCACAAAACACACCCCAAATGAGTTTTCAACAAAGTTTGTTTCCAATCTTTACTGAAATCTGAAGACCTTGAAATTTTTGTTTTTTTATATACCAGATAAATTATTAAAGGTAATGCACTCGTGATAATTTTCGTTCAATCTACCCCCCGTGGAGAATATTCCAGGATTTTTTCAAAATTTTTTGATAAGTACTTTTCGAGATAAGGCGCGGGACAGCGATTTTTCGCGATTTTTTGAAAATAATACAAAGAAAAGTGCGCGCAAGTATTACATTATATATATATATATATATATATATATATATATATATATATATATATATATATATTTTACTCGTGTTTTTCACAACCTTTCATTTGACACCACACTCGATGACCTAGTAAAAAATTTTTTTTTTCACTTTCGATTTCACCCTCTAAAATTAACCCCTTAAGTCAAAATTTAACTTTCAAAACTACATGGCTCTGATGAGGCCATCAATGCCTATATTATTACCAAATTTCAAGTTTCTATGACAAATAGTTTCGGAGAAAATCGGGTGTGACAGACAGACAGACACCGAAGTGATCTTATAAGTGTTCCGTACGGAACACTAAAAATATATTTGAAAGGTATTTTTTTTAATTACGGTAAAACTAAAAAATAATCTATATACTATTTTTTTGTAAAATTCCCAGTCCTTTTATGTAGTGATATTAGTGTTTCGATATATTTTTAATTTTTATAGATATTTGTGAGAAACCGAATTTTTCATTTTATTTCCGATAGGCTTAGCGTACACTTTAGAACAGCAAACTTTTGTTTATCGTATTCTACGTCCAAAAAACTACCTGTTAACATTTAATGAGAGCTTTTCGTTAAAATTTACCTCTGATGACTGGGTTATAATACCACCAAACGGCGTTTTTTTTTTGGTAGATTTTCGTAAGTCCACTAGCAGCAATTTAAATACAACCCAAAAAAAAATAGCGTAGTAGGCAATCATTAAATAAATAACATGTATCTTTCGACAGCAGTTTGAAATTCCTAAATTACTGCCTGTCAGCAACTAATTAGCGTTGCTTAAAATAGATGAACTTATTGACACTTTTCCAATAATACGTTTTTGTTGTGTAAATAAAGTATGTTCCATCTTAGCTTAACAATAGTGTAACTAAAATAATCTGCTCTAGTTTGTAAATACTATTGTACTACTCTCCTTTTACTACGTCAGATTTTATCTTTTTAAATGTACCATAAATACGAGGATCATTCCATAAGTTTTCAGCCTAACAAGGAAAACGCAAGTTAGAGAATTTTTTTATGTGACCCAATGTGAACCAAGTAAAAAAATCTTTGTCCTTTTTATGTTTTCAAATAATTCACGATCTTCTAGATCGGCTCTTTTGATTACCTCATCATCTCTTACTCTATCAACCCAAGATATTCTCCACATTCTTCTTAGCATCCACATTTCAAACGCCTCAAGTTTGTTAACAGACGAGATTCTCAAGGTCCATATTTCAACACCACACAATAGAATGGACCAAATATAGCACTTAGTCATCCGGTACCTGAGTTGTATGCTGAGGTTTTTGTTACAAAGAAATTTGCACAACTTGATGAAAGTTGATCTTGTCTACTTAACTCGGGCTTTAATTTCCACAGCCGGATCCCACTTATCATTCATAAGGCATCCCAGGTATCCAAACTTTCTAAAATGTTCTATATTCTCGCCAGTTATACGAATGCAGACGTCCTGGATTGATTTCTACTAATAGTCATGAATTTTGTTTTGTTTATATTGATGTTCAATCCAATATTTTGTCCTGCTTTGTGTACAGCTTTCAATAATGCCTGATGATCGTCTGCGCTGTCTACTAGAATGACAGGGTCATCCGCATATCTAATGTTGTTTATCGGCCACCGTTCACCTTGACACCCAGATCACTCTCTGACCCTGCTTCGACGAAGGCTGTTTAGACATACAAGTTAAACAGCATGGGCGACAAAACACAACCCTGCCTAGCTCCCTTCTTTATTTCAAAATCTTCTGTTGTGCTACCATCTTGAAGTCTTACTTCGGCTGTCTGATTACACTATAAGCCCGCTATGATTCTGATTGCTTTCGATTCCAGCCCTGGTTCTAGTAGGCAGTTTATGAGGAGGTCATGTTTAACGTTGTCGAACGCCTTTTCATAGTCTATGAAACATACGAATATATCTTGTCTCTAATCCAGGCAATTCTGAGCCAGCATTTGGCGACAGAAGATGACTTCTAACGTCCCAAAACCACTTTTAAATCCGAACTGACTGCCTCCATTTCTTGTACAACCTCGCGTGATTGATGTGTAAAAAGAGTTCGGTTTTAGTAGTTAGTGATAAATAAATAACCTTGATCTTCTTAGAGTATCTTGTTATGTCGTTAATAAAATTTTAATAAAAGTTAACAAATATTTGTAACCACTATATAGTTATTATAGGTGTTTTTTTAAGGTTAGGAAAAAAACAAGAGGTGATAGAGTAAAACTGAATTCGTTTTCAGCGACCTCAAAAACATATAGGTCTAGCCTTCGGCACATTAAAAAACATTTTTGTGGTCCTGTGTAATTATTACTTCCATTAATTATCTACAATTCCCGTACTTTGCGAAATAGCGAATAATTTCATATCAAAAGTAATTTATAATAAAATTATGAAAATTTTGTAACATTTCGTGATGTGCCTGTGAGGAAGTGGTGGCACCCCAGGGCGCCGCGACGCATACTTTCGGAACCACTATATCGTAAATGTATATCTTTAAATTAATAATGATTCTTATTAATTTAAAATAAACTTACCCACAAGTAAATTTTTACATTTTACATAGCCGCAAGTTTTGTCATTTTGTGAACTTAAGAATAGATACTGTAATTGTTATCAGTTTTAGTAATTAGAGGTAAAAACTATAACGTAGATCTTGTTACACTGTCTCATCATGTCGTTCATAAAAAGTTAATTAACTTTATTGGCGAAAATGTAGTAAAGGCAGGTGTTAAGTAAAATTTCAGACATTTTTCTCTTTGACAATTAAATTACTTTTACACTACCATCAGAAAGTATTTGCCCATCTAGAAATTTCAGTGTAGCTGCCAAAATTTAATACATAATTAAACCCTTTTATTATATTAGGTAAATTTAATTGTTCCTAACAAGTGTCCATCATAAAATTGTTTAGATAAGCATTTTGGTGAAATCACAAATTAAAAACCAATTAGAACAAATTTCCAAGTTTTGCATGATAATCGTTTTGAGGCCATTTCTGAGAATTCCAGCTGAAGTAAGAACTCATTTCAAGTTTCTAGGGATTATGGAAATTCCTAGTGACATTTTATAATAAAAACTATGCTATAAATACCATTGCCCTTTTGGAAATTAACCATTCGCAAACAGTACTTTGTCATTGATACAGGCTCAATTGCTTTATGAAAATGCCAAAAACGAAAGAAGTATCCGTTGAAAATTGGGCTCTGATAATTGCGAGACATCAAAATGGTCGCTCGAGTCCACAAATCGCGAGTGAAATGCGGATGCCAAGGAGAACGGTGGACCACATCGTAAAAAAATTTTCTACGGGACGTAGAATTCCAACCAAAAACGTTCAGGAAGGCCTCGAAAAACGACTCCCGCTGAAGACAGAACTATAATAAAAAACCGGTCAAGTGCAAGTTGAACTTGCACAATTAGTGTTCCGTACGTTGATTGTTTTTAAAATAAAAATTTTTGTTAGGGTGGTATAAAATGATCAGTGACGTCACAAAACACACCCCAAATGAGTTTTCAACAAAGTTTGTTTACAATCTTTACTGAAAACTGGTGACCTTGAAATTTTGTTTTTTTTTTATATACCAGATAAATTATTAAAGGTAATGCACTCGTGATAATTTTCGTTCAATCTATACTCCGTGGAGAATATTCCAGAATTTTTTCAAAATTTTTCGATCAGTACTTTTCGAGATAAGGTAGGGGACAGCGATTTTTTAAAAGTAATACGAAGAAAAGTGTGCGCAAGTATTACATTATATATATATATATATATATATATATATATATATATATATATATATATATATATATATATATATTTACTCGTGTTTTCACAAGCTTTCATTTGACATCACACTCGATGACCTAGTAAAAAAAAAATTTTTTCACTTCCGATTTCACCCCTCAAAACGAACCCCTTAAGTCAAAAGTTATGTTACGGTGGTATAAAATGATCAGTGACTTCACAAAACACACCCCAAATGTGTTTCCAACAAAGGTTGTTTCCAATCTTTACTGAAATCTGATGACCTTGAAATTTTTGTTTTTTTTACATTCCATATAAATTATTAAAGGTAATGCACTCGTGATAATTTTCGTTCAATCTACACCCCGTGGAGAATATTCCAGAATTTTTTTAGAAATTTTTTGATAAGTACTTTTCGAGATAAGGCCCGGGACAGCGATTTTTCGCGAATTTTTAAAAATAATACAAAGAAAAGTGCGCGCAAGTATAATATTATATATATATTTTTTACTCGTATTTTCACAAGCTTTCATTTGACACCACATTCGATGACCTAGTAAAAAAATTTTTTTTTCACTTCCGACTTCACCCCCCAAAACTAACCCCTTAAGTCAAAATTTAATTCTCAAAGCTACATAGCTCTGATGAGGCCATCAATTCCTATATGATTACCAAATTTCACCTTTCTATGTCAAATAGTTTCGGAGAAAATCGGGTGTGACAGACAGACAGACAGACAGGCAGACAGACAGACAGACAGACAGAAAGACAGGCAGACAGACAGACACCGAAGTGATCTTATAAGTGTTCCGTAAGGAACACTAACAATGTCCAGCAGACGTAATCGCCACTTAACCGCACCAGAAATCACGGCTCAAGTAAACCTGGAGCGGCCCATCCCCATCAGCGTGACAACCGTGAAGAACAGGTTAGCAGAAGGTGGACTTCACGGGAGTTGCAGTGAGGAAACCACTTCTTAGGCAAGTGAATAAACGTAAACGGTTAGAATGGGCCCGAGAATATGAAAATTAGACATCAAAACAATGGAATTCCATCCTTTGGAGCGATGAATCTAAATTCGAAATTTTCGGTTCAAATCGACGAGTTTACGTGCGGCGGTCAGCTGGAGAGAGGATATTGGAAGCCTGTCAGTTGTCTACAGCAAAACATGGTGGGAGTTCAGTAATGGTTTGGGGTTGTTTTGGTAACGGTAAAGTTGGAAAAATCTTTAGGATAGAAGGAATCATGCAAAAAGAACAGTATCAAGAAATTTTGCTTCCTTCTGGAAGAGATATTTTTTCAGCATGACAACGACCCTAAACATTCTGCTAAACAAAGTAAAGAACTTTTGAACCAATGGAAATCCGATGACGTCCTGGAAGTGGTGACTTGGCCTCCACAATCACCCGACTTGAACCCCATCGAATTGCTGTGAG
>CM032452.1:91323615-91521786 GCA_019049505.1 Pachyrhynchus sulphureomaculatus | reverse complement strand
ACATAAGTTCAGGTTAAACATTCAGAATTCCATCTTTTTTACACGCGAAGAAAATAACACCAAGTATGTCTCCATACCATATAGTCCAAAATATAGCAAGGGGCTCAATAAGGTATTTAATAAGGTAGGCCTCACCCTAGCCTATAAGTCATCAGAAAATCGGAGGAATATCTTAGGAAATCCCAAAGATAAGATTCCTAACTGTGAGAAAAATGGAATTTATGAAATTAATTGAAGTGATGAAAAGTATGTTGGGCAAACTAAAAGGTAAATTAAAACAACCCTTTAAGCTGATCATATTTTAACATTAGATAATCTTAGATTAATTAAAAATGTATCTGATAGGAGATTGTTGAACGCATACGAAAGTATGGAAATTATAAACTGTAAAAGAGTTTTAAATAAAGACAGAGGGCCTATTCCTTATAGTCCCCTCTACTGGTTACTTGACCGGAGCTAAGTTTAGCTTTAGCCAGTCATCGCTCCAGATGAAGCTAACATGGTTAGCGAAACGCGCGTCGAGTGCAAAAATAAAGTGTTTGGTGTAATGGAGATATATACTGAGTAGTGTCATTGTGCCAAAGATTCCACATTCCCAACTTAGATAACACAAATGGTTATTTTGTGGTAATTTAAGAATCATATGCATGCTTCTTGGTCAACAGCAAGGCTATACGAAATTTCCATGTTATATTTTACAGTGAGGGACTAGGCGAACGGTTCCATCAAGATATAAAAGAGATGGAAAGGAGATATTAAGGCCGTTGGAACGTCAGTATGATGGCGGACTATTGTTGGATGATCCATAGAGATAAAGGTAAAGCTCATAAATGGAAACCAACGAAACGAAGCTTTTTCTCAAAAAAAAAACAGAGATATTATTGATTCTTCATATTTTGTATTGGTTTGTGTTTTATTTTAATTTTAATTGTATAATTAAAACTTTAGATAATAGATAGTATTATCTCATTTAATCTGTAGTTTTCACCTAGTTTTCATTTAAACAACACCGTGTCCTCTGAATCTTCTAAACGTGACGTGGTGTTTAACTTATGAAGATCGTTTTATATTATGTTCAGGACTACTATTACTAGTATTAACACTTCAGTAAAAAACTTTTAAAAAATTTTATCCCGTGACCTGTGTAATCATTGTTTCAAAACATAAACTCGACCAAAGACAATACGCTTTCCCTGGAAAATGGACTCTGTAAACTTTTATATTAAAAATATATCCTTGTGTAGCCGGGACGCATACACAGAAAGTACAAGGAACTGAGAGTTATATTAAAAAGCTTAAAAGTAACATGTGGCGTGCCGATTTACATCCTAATACGGGACGTAAAATTCTGCATATTTATGGTAATACTTTGGAAAATGTCTTACGATGCATTGGCGTTGCAATTGTAGAGGAATATTTTGCTATTGCCGAAATCTTAAGATAAACCGACCTCTATTTCTTCTTATTTTTTTTTTTCTTTGTCCTATCTGGGCATAACACATGTGCTGCAGAGAAATCCTTAAAGCACTACAGGAGCGTCGGATGTGTGGAAAAAAGCAATTCACTTCACTTTAATAGCTATAAATTTTATTCGATGGGAAACACAGTCCAAATCATTCTAAAGGGAAGAAGTTCTCGATATAAAAGACAGATTGAGAAGGGTTGTACGGGAAGTGATAAGCTGAACGGATGTGAAGTATTAGCGTGACGTGTATTTCTAGAATGCACCGCTTTGAGAGGAATTAAGTGGGCTATATCCATCAAACATTTTGTATAAAAATACTTGGAGAATAGACTCAAGTCGAAAACCGTTCCTTGAACTATTAAGGAATCAAGGTTGCTGGTTACTTCGGGATCTCTAATCAGGCGAACAGCTCTTTTTTTAATAGAGTGGCATAAATGCAGTGTATGTTTGGGAGCAGGTTTCCATCGTTGGTTGAATTTGAGCTTTGTACAGAATTAACAGTTGTTGTAGAGTGTAAAGGTTTCTAGTTCGGAGTAATATTCACAGCTTTTCAGAAGCTCTCTTAGCCATGCATGAAATATATTCATGCCAAGACATATTTGCTCCCAAATTAAAGCCCAGCAAATCGAGCGACGATGCTAGAGGAAAGAGGTGTCACGACATAACTATGTCGAGTTCAGCAGCGTTAACTTTTTCACACAAAACTGCCTCCTGTGTCTTTTTAGTGTTCCGTACGGAACACTTATAAGATCACTTCGGTGTCTCTCTGTCTGTCTGTCTGTCACACCCGATTTTCTCCGAAACTATTTGACATAGAAAGGTGAAATTTGGTAATAATATAGGAACTGATGGCCTCATCAGAGCCATATAGTTTTGAGAATTAAATTTTGACTTAAGGGGTTAGTTTTGGGCGGTGAAGTCGGAAGTGAAAAAAAAAAAAATTTTTACTAGGTCATCGAGTGTGGTGTCAAATGAAAGCTTGTGAAAACACGAGTAAAAAAATATATATATATAATATTATACTTGCGCGCACTTTTCTTTGTATTATTTTTAAAAATTCGCGAAAAATCGTTGTCCCGGGCCTTATCTCGAAAAGTACTTATCGAAAAATTTCGAAAAAAAAAAAAATTCTGGAATATTCTCCACGGGGTGTAGATTGAACGAAAATTATCACGAGTGGATTACCTTTAATAATTTATATGGTATATAAAAAAAAAAAAAAAAATTTCAAGGTCATCAGATTTCAGTAAAGATTTGAAACAAACTTTGTTGAAAACTCATTTGGGCTGTGTTTTGTAAAGTCACTAATTATTTTATACCACCGTAACATAAATTTTGACTTAAGGGGTTCGTTTTGAGGGGTGAAATCGGAAGTGAAAAAAAATTTTTTTTACTAGGTCATCGAGTGTGGTGTCAAATGAAAGCTTGTGAAAAACACGAGTAAAAAATATATATATATATATATAATGTAATACTTGCGCACACTTTTCTTCGTATTACTTTTAAAAAATCGTTGTCCCCTACCTTATCTCGAAAAGTACTGATCAAAAAATTTTGAAAAAATTCTGGAATATTCTCCACGGGGTATAGATTGAACGAAAATTATCACGACGAAATAATTTATTTGGTATATAAAAAAAAAATTTCAAGGTCACCAGTTTTCAGTAAAGATTGGAAACAAACTTTGTTCAAAACTCATTTGGGGTGTGTTTTGTGAAGTCACTGATCATTTTATACCACCCTTACAAAAATTTTTATTTTAAAAGCAATCAACGTACGGAACACTAATTGTGCAAGTTCAACTTGCACTTGACCGGTTTTTTTTTGTGTTAAATTCTAGTTGGATACTGTCACTCCACTATAGAATTTCTTCCATATCTTTGTTAAGTTCAAAATGAATGAAGAAATAAGCGTACTGTCATCTGCAAAGCTGTAAATTGGATTCCTGGTCCTTTCCAGCAGATCGTTAATGTAAATGCGAAAGAGAGTAGGAGACAGTATGGAGCCTTTTCACCTGTTTCGCCTGTTTTATATTAGAAAGGTCGTCAGTTCAACATTTTTGGAGTCTACTCATACTTCTCGCTCAAACTGTGATTTTAAGCGTTCTTTCCTGCTATTCTGTGCACTATTTTTATTTTTGTCTTTGATGTTTTCATTCAGGTTTCGGTTGTGTACCTTGATCTCGTCATATTGCATCAATTAAGTACGTTGTTATTTTGCCGCCTTTGCGACTACGGTTTTATTATTTCTTGTTGCACATTTTTTTCGTAAATAACTTGTTTACAAATTAACGGTGTTTGAGATATTACCGTGTCCTTATTTAGACTGTTTCTGCTTTTGTTTTCTAATGGTGTTATCTAGGACAACCAGTGCATACTAATTAGACCAGACGGCGTCAGAAATCCTCCGGTTAATTAGATTGAAAAATAAATTAGAACAAATGAATATTTTATTCTCCTATATAATACACCTAGTGTTAGGCCCTGTAAGTAACTCGAAGGTTTTGTTATGAAAATTAGAGTCTTTTGAGTCAAAATACTTCACGATAGTTACTTTCAGATCTCTATTGACAGAAAAAAAATGATTTTGAAGAGTATGATGTCGAAAGTAATATTAAGTTACGAAGTTTTGTGTAAGATGACTTTGAAAATAGAGTGTATTATCAAATCTATTTTAATGAAGAACTTATTAAAAAATTCTTCAAAAATACCCGATAATTAGACTAGATGCCATTCGTTACTCATAAAATATGTAATTTTTTTCCAATCGGCTCTTCCGTCTTGTCTCTAGTTGCACCTACACCATATGGACAGAGAACGATAGAGTATGAGTTGTTTTAATTGGTTTGACTGACTTTCGCTGAATATTCTGGCTTTTAATGGTTACAATGGGCTAGGATAAAGAAATATTTGTTTAAAGTATAGAAGTCATTAGGGTTTGCGTATATGCTTTTCATGCCAGGCGTAAAGATTGTTTAATTTTATAATGTACTACCATAAATATGCATTTAACAATATAATTTTTCGTGTATAACTTGCTTATATTTTCTTTCTAAATCCGGTTTTGCGGTTAATTTATGAAACTATTCAGTCCAATAAAGAGGTTCGTAAAAGCATATTAATAAATGAATTATTCAACATTCGTAGAAGCGAAAATACATAAACAAAAGGCGTTCACACGCCACTGATCGCTCATAAAACACATCCTATTTATGATATTATTCCGTGAGGGGTTTTTCGAATACATTAGAGGCTAAGTGTCTGTTTAATATTTCTTTATTAAATTTTCTTCTAAATTTCTCTGCTTTATGGTATTTGTGGTGTTGCACGCAACAACGCATTCTGCAAGTTCTTTTTTTTTTTGACTGATTTAGGCAATAAAATGTGAATGATGTGTTTGTAGGGGAGAGTTGAAGAATGTCGATCTTCGGTTAGTATTGACCACTGCCATTCAATTCAATTATTAAAATGTAGCGCGTATTTCGTTGATGCTTCAGTTTATTCACTGTGTTTAAGTATTAGTTGAACCCAAGGTTCCGAGTGTTTACATCTAAACGCCATCCAACATTAATAGGGGACTCAAGCAAGGACGACTGTAGACGATGAGTTATGATTTGGTCAAATTTAAGTGTTGCCAGATTCTAAAATTTAAAATTATCAATGATTTACCATCTTTCGAAATATTATTAAAAGTCTAATATAATGAAGTAAAATTATCGTGCATAAACAATCATCAATAAAGGTAGAATTGATTCTAAAAACTACCCAAAGATGTGCCTAAAACTTAGTACAGAAGAAATACGTTTAGGAAGACGTGTAAACCAGGAACATGCTGCAGGCATAGCAAGGAGAGCTTCTCGAAAAGTTGTGAATATTATCTCGAACCAGAAAGCTTTATACTCCACAACAACTGTTAATTCTTTACAAAGCTCAAATTCGACCAACTATGGAATACTGCTCCCATGTTTGGGGCTCCGCTCGCAAACACACGCTGCATTTGTTGGATTCTATTTGGAGAAGAGCAGTTCGTCTAATTGGAGACCCGGAACTTACCGGCGGCCTTGATCCGCTGGAACATCGAAGAACGGTTGGCGACTTGAGCCTATTCTACAAGTATTTTCATGGAAAGTGTTCGAAGGATGTGGCCCGCTTAATCTCTTCCTGAGCAGAGCATGTTAGAAATACACGTCGCACTAATACTTCACATCCGTATGAGGTTCAACTTGTTACTCCTCGTACAATGCTTTTCAAGCAGTCTTTTATATGGAGAACATCATCCCTTCGGAATAATTTGCCCAGGACTGTGTTTTCCACGAGTACAATTTACAGCGGTTCAAGAACAACGTGAATAGCTTTTTCCGCACACATGTCGCTCCCGTAGTGCTTTAGGGCCCACATCTCTAGAAGATGTATTTCGCCAGCTTTATTGTAGTCCTCAGTAGTAATCCACATGAGTTATAAGAAATGATAAATGAGTTAAATTACCACTCAAAACCAATTGATCTTAAGATGACTAAAACTAAGACAAAACGATTAACACTAATAACAACATAGTTATAAATTTGGAAGGAACAGCTCTCGAGATTATTAAAACTTATGTGTATCTGAGGCAAAAAATTACTACGACGAGATACAATGTCACGGATGAAATTTCCAGAAGAATCAGGCGAACTGTTGCTCATTCGGAAAATTAAGTTATATATTTAAAGATAAAGCCATCTCAAATATGTTAAAGGCCAAAGTTTACGACCAGTGCATCCTACCCGTAATTATATATGGTGCTGAAACTTGGACACTGAATAAAGCCGATATACAAAAACTAGCTCGAACCCAGAGAGCACACGAAAGACAGATGATCGGGATTAAACATAAAGATAGAAAAAAAAACAAGTGAATACGTGAACAAACGAAATTAAAGGATATTATAGAGCAGTTGTAGGTTTCCTTATTTTTTTTACTTTTCTTCTATTTTATAAATTTTTTCCTGCATCTACTGCAATTTAATCATTTTTTAAAAATCGTGATTCTTGTTATTAGGCCATGTCAATTTTGAGTATCTTTCCTACGTTTCGTCGACGATTGCATGAATATGTCTTGTGCAATCATAGGAAAGTTACTTCAGCTTGACATAGCGTAATTTCAAGAGTCATCAATGTCCTCTATTTTATCCAATTATTTTAAGGAATTACCAGTTTTGTGTATTATCTCGTCGCCCATATTATATTATTTTGCTATTTTTTGTTATATTGTTAAATTTTTGTAGGATATATACATATATATATATATATATATATATATATATATATATATATATATATATATATATATATATACATATATATATATATATATATATATATATATATATATATATATATATATATATATATATATATATATATATATATATATATATTTAAAATCTGGTACGTTACAACACCCAGTTACTAGCTACCTTTCGGTTACCTGGTAAGCTTTCAACTCACCACATTCTCGAGGCCGGTCATTAAAGTTATTAAAACTATAACTAATAAAATTTACCATGTTTTGTAAGATTAAACTAAATACTAGACAAAATAAATAATCAGCAGAACACCGTTGCGCTTGCTCTGGACATCTAAAGAGCATTCGACAAAGTATAGATCAACGGTTTGTTATATAAATTAATCACAATACACAATCTATTATTATATATAGTAACCCTTCTACACAGGTACTTACTTAGAAGAGAGTTCAGAGTGAGAGTCGGCAATTCCTTATAAGTACTTAAACGCACTAAGGCAGGTGTCCCACAGGGCTCTGTACTGTCACCAAAACTTTTTGACTTATGTGTAATTGATCTTCCCAAATTCTCATCAACGCACATTCATAATACGCAAATATAGCTAAAACACATATCTGCAATCATTTAATTAACCTATTTCCATGCCTGAAAATTTGGAAAATCAACCAAAACGAGTTAAAATGTAAAGGCATAATACTAACCAGAAACCACAAATAGCAAGATAAATGTTCCTATTAAAATAAATGACACTCAGATACCTTTCAGAGGCAAGCCGAAGTATCTGGGTGGCATTATTGACACAAGAATAAAATTTCACTTATACGTAAGCCAAATAACAAAAAAAGCATTCGTGGCAATGCAATATCTATATACACTTATATCGACTAGTGCTAATGTATGCCGCACCTGTTTGGTGCAGCATATCTGACACACAAACGAAATGACTATAACGTACATAAAACAGAATACTAAGATGCGTAACATCAACTGGACGTTACATTAGATTCTACGAACTACACCAAATGACTAACATGCAAACCATAAAACAACAAATAGAAGACATATCTAGTAAATTTTATAAATTCAAAACATCTTAACACGTAATATTACACAAACTAGACAACTAGACAACCCCAAACATAACTCATTGTATCACAGAGTACCAATTTATTTCGAGGATCAAAAACTAACTGCAACACATAAATAACCTATTGTAAATTGTTAAGTGTAAGATTCTAAATTAAATAAATAGTGAAGTGCAGTGTACAGTGTAAATAAATAGTAAACCAAAATAGCAGCAATAATAATAATAATAAATAAAATAAACGGAATACACAGCCAGACATGACTCATCGGCAAAAGTAGTTCATCAAGCACTAGCCACAACATACAAACTCATAGAAAACACAGATCCCTACTACAAATACACACCAACATCCATACTTGAAAATAAAGATTACTAGTTCTACTGGGACATCAGTATCCATACAGATAAAACAGTCTCCGCCAATAGACCCGATGTTACTTTTCAGTGCAAAAAAGGAAAAGTCACTTATCTAATTCACATAGCTGTCACCAACGACAAAAACATCCAAACGAAATACACAGAAAAATACACAGACCTTGCAACAGAAATAAAAAGGCTATGGAAACAAGAAAAACTCATCATTGTCCCTCTCGTCATATCAGCGACAGGCCTTACACCAACAACATTCACACCACACTTAGTACAATTAGTACTCAACACAAACCTACACAAAAACATTCAGAAGTCAGTGATTTTGAAAACATGTAACATTGTCAGGTCATTCCTTAATACACAATGGTAATGCGTTTGTGCTGACTTGGTTTGCGCCCGTCAGCCAAACATGGAACCACATTGACCAAATGTGAGAAAAAAAAACAAAAATAATAATAAAATAATAATAACAAATAAATAATAAAATAAAATAAAATTAGTAATAATGTAAATACAAAATATCTATAGCAATACAATATACCATTGTAAATAATGTAAACAAAAAAATAAGTGACTGGTTGTACGTAGGAATGAAAGAGAGAGAAAGAGAATGGAATGAATGGGAACGATAGAATGATGGTTAGGTTAGCTCATAATAAAGTCAAATCAACTGACTAGACCTTGTACCTGACCAAATTAAATTAGGTCTTTTTTTTATAATTTTTCCCAGTAAAAACAAGTAAATAAAATATCATCAAAACACGTTAAAAAAATTGACATAATCTTTTTCAAAACAAACAAATATATAAAAATCATTAAAGATACCTTCGGAAAAGATTAGAGAAATAGAATAAACACTAGGTAAACTTATTAAAAATGGCAGAACATTAAGTTTGCCGAAAGGTTAAAAGCAATAAATAAATATACACGTAATTGTATATTGTATTTTCCATACACTAAAATAGTAAGTAAGCGTATTATTGTACTGATTTATGAATAATAAAGAAATATTTGACTTTGATTTTATAAGATTAAACTTTACGAGTATTTCTAGTACAGGAAATGAAGCTCAAAAAATGGCAAAACCTTGCAATTTTTTCATCCAGCATCGATTTGTACAAAAAATTGGGATTAGGCTCATTTCACCCTCTAGTTCATTTTCTATATTGTGCCGTTGTACGCTTTTTGTTTTTTAAGGGTGAAAACTACCCCTAATTGTAAAAAATTATAAAATAACATTTTAAACCTTAATATGGGTAAAATTTGGTTTGGATTAGTTAAATAAGGATTGTTTTATGCTTTATGATACAATTTCATAATGTTTCAACCCTTAAAAATCAAGCCTTGTTAGAGTTTAATATAAAAAAATTATTTATCCTAAAAAAATGATTTCGTCTTGCATCGATTTGCATAAAAATTTGGGATTAGGCTCATCTTACCCTCTATTCCATATTCTATATCATGCTCATGGGCGTTGATTATTTTTAGGGGTGAAAACTACCCCTTATTGTCAAAAATTATAAAATAACATTGTAAACCTTAATATGGGTAAAAATTTGGTTTGGATTGGTTAAATAATGATTGTTTTATGCTTTAGGATATAATATCATAATATTTCAACCCTTAAAAACCACCCTTAATAACATTGCAATTTTTATAAAGTAATTTAATAGATCTAAATAGAAAAAAAAGTAGAATTACATAAAAAAAAAAATTTATTAACACAAAAATACACCGCATATTCACATACATTTACATACATAGACGACTAAATTTACAAATACAGATACAAATACATATACGTTTTTTAAAAGTCTGTCTCATTGATTCGATCTTCATCGTGGTCGATGTTATCTTCGTCTTTTTCGATTACTGGTGGACTATATAGTGTGAAACATATAACGTATTACTGCCAAATATACCGGTTATGTAGATTATTACGCTCCGAAGCGGGCTATTCGAATTTTTCGAAAAAAAAATTGATTGGTTTTTTAAACATAGCTCCTTCATTTTTAGTGATAGAAAGTTTTTTCAAAAACGATTTTGTAGGGCTTTTCAAGAGCTATAAGACTAAATTCCTTTAGATCCCTTAGTTTTTAAATGGGATGAGTTTAAAGGGCTCGAATAAGGTGGTGTTCGCTCGTAAGTAGAGGTTTTAAACGGCTATATCTCGCCAAATATTCATTGTACAGAAAATCTACGCACAGGGAAATTTTAGTCATTAAAAAAGCTACAATTTGGTACTCTATCATTTTTTTCGTATCTCCAGTATTTTCGGAGATATTTTGAAGAAAAGGGTGAAAAATACGAAATTGCAAAAAATCGTTTTCTCTCTAAACTCCAATTTTTCTAAAATTAGGCATTTTAAATTGGTCAAACTTCTTGGGTGTATTGATAATACATATATAAAGAGAATCACAGAAGGGTGAAGATCAATTTTAATTAGGGGGTAGTTAGGGGGTTGTTTTCACAGATTTTTTTCGTAGAAAAAAGTAGGTACCGACCTTATTTTGATCATAAGTCGCTCAATTTTCATGCTAGAGACTTTTTTTAAAAGGTCTAATTATATACTTTAAAAAAAATTCTATAAGTTTTCCTCGAAAAATGCAAAGTTTTCCCGTTATTTGGCTTTGAATCTTTCAAATTATGCATTTGACGAAAAAAAGCTAACAATTAACATGCCATATCTCGGTTGGTATTGGTCGTAGAAAAATTATAAAAAAAGGATTTTGTTTGTCCTTTTTAAAAGCTACAATTTTGCTCTCCACAGTTTTTTTGATAAAATGCATATTTTTCGAGTTATTCGCAAAAAACCCTTTAAAAAAGTCGATTTTTTCGTCGAAAAACTGTTACTTTCAACCGCGAATAACTCGAAAAATATTAGTTTTACGAAGAAAACGTAAAGGACATTTTTTTCCTAGAATTACTTTTTCCATCGACTCCTATAGTTAAAATGTAATACCACCCCCAAGGTTTTAACGTACAGCGGCATGATATAGAAAATGATCCTTGGGCTATTCCCCCCCCTTCTGTGAAAATTTCAAGTAAATCCATGCTGGACGAAAAAATTGCAAGACAAAATGCTTCATTTCCTGTACTATTCTGAAAGAACATTTCTTTGTCGTACATAATTTATGTAATATTTGTTTGAATAAATGGATAATCAACGATATCAATACTACACTCGAAACTTCTTCAGATATAGTAACGAAAAACTCAGTTCAGTTCATTATTTAACCATAGGTCTATATTTCCCGAATCTCCTCTAATATCTACCAAAATGGTGTTTCTAGGGAATACTAATGAGGATTTTATTGCAGGATATGCAGTTTTCTTTATAACTAGAGCAACGAATATATATTTGAATATCAATACAGGAATAACTGTAATCGTAAATGCAAGTTGCATTTTATTTGAATTTGGTTCATATATTTGGACTAGAATGTGGATGATTTTACGAAAAATTAACATAATTAGGCACATTTATAGTAGAAATAAAATATAAGAGATGAGAATATGTACACAGTGCGACTGGTGCCAGTGGCGCCATCTACAAATTTAGTATGTCATTTTGGGGTTGTCTTCTTTCTTGATTTTCATTTGAAATTTTAAGATGCAATATTGATAAATGACTGATTTACGATATTTTATTGAAGAGGCAAAAAAAGTCATTGTAGAAGTTATAACATCGAACAAAGAGTTGTAATTAAACATTCAGAGTTATGAGAAAATGTATGGCAAATGATCACTTATTAAAAATAACCAGCCAAGTGTAAGTCGGATTTGCGCATTTAGTGTTCCGTACGTTGATTGCTTTTAAAATAAACATTTTTGTTACGGAGGTATAAAATGATTAATGACTTCACAAAACACACCCCAAATGAGTTTTGAACAAAGTTTTTTTTTCGATCTTTACTGAAAACTGATGACCTTAAAATTTCGTTTTTTATATATCAGATAAATTATTAAAGATAAAGCACTCGTGATGATTTTCGTTCAATCTACACCCTGTGGAGAATATTCCAGAGTTTTTTCAAAATTTTTTAATCTGTACTTTTCGAGATAAGGGGGAGCAAGACAGCGATTTTTAAAAAATAATAAAGGAAAAGTGTGCGCAAGTATTACATTATATATATATTATTATTTATATAATATTATATATTATACTAGCCGGGCCCGCGGCTCCGCTCGCGTGGACTTGGTTCACTAATATCGTCACTGCTTATTCCTTATGTTACCTAACGTAATAAAATATCTCCCATTATTTCCCCTTATCTCCCAATGTTTCTCCTTATTTCCCATTATCTCTACATAATTTCCATTATCTAGACTTATCTCTGCTCATCTCCCATTATTTCTCCTTATCTCCCATTATCTCACCTTATTTTCCATTATCTAGGCTTATCTCAATTTATCTCGCAATATTTTTCCATTATCTCCCTTCCATTATTATTTCTCCTCTGCTTATCTCCCGTTATACTTATTTCCCATTATCTCACCTTATCTTCCATTATCGAGGCGTATCTCGATTTATCTCCCATTACTTCTCCTTATCTCCCATTATCCCACCTTATCTTCCATTATCTAGGCTTATATCGAATTATATAGAACATATGTATAAATTTATAAAAACACGTAAATCGGATAAGTGGTTCTCGAGTGATAAGCGCACTAACGGACAGACAAACAGACAGAGAGACATTACATTTTATATATATATATATATTCTTTGCTACATGATATTGTTCAATATTTAATGCTTTAGACAGTGTATTACAAGAGAACGCGCTAGCGACAAACTTTTCTCCGACTTGATTCACTATTCTCGTCACTGCTTATTCCTTATGTCACCTAACGTCATAAAAATATATCCTATAACCTGGCCAGAGAACATACGTATGTTTAAAAAAAAAACACGTAAGTCGGATAAGTGGTTCTCCAGTGATAAGCGCACTAACGGACAGACAGACAGACAGACAGACGTTGCATTTTATATATATTATAGATATTCTTTGCTCCATGATATTGTTCCATATTTAATGGTTTAGCATGTTTAAAAAAAAAGCGCGTAAATCGGATAAGTGATAAAGCGCACAAACGGACAGACAGAGAGACGTTGCATCTTTATATATATTATAGATATCCTTTGCTACATGATATTGTTCCATATTTAGTGGTTTAGGAAGTGTATTGCAAGAGAACGCGCTAGCGGCAAACTTTTTTCCGATTTCATTCACTATTATCGTCACTGCTCATTCCTTATGCTACCTATCGTAATAAAATATAGCCTATAATCTGGCCGGAGAACATATGTATGTTTTAAAAAAAAAAGTACGAAAATCGATAAGTGGTTCTCCAGTGATAAGCGCACAAACGAACAGACAGACAAACAGACATATAGAGATACGGTGCATTTTATATATATTATAGATGTAATAAAATATATATCTATAACCTGGTCAGAGAACATATGTATGAATTTAAAAAATCACGTAAATCGGATAAGTGGTTCTCGAGGGATAAGCGCACTAACGGACAGACAGACAGATAGAGAGACGTTGCATTTTATATATATTATAGATATAGATTATTATTATTATTATTATACATCCTGGCCAAAGAATATATGTATGAATTTAAAAAAAGAAAGGTAAATCGGATAAATGGCTCTCGCGTGATAAACGCACTAATGGACAGACAGACAGACAGAGAGACATTGCATTTTATATATATTATAGATTATAGATATTTTCTGCTACACAATATTGTTCCATATTTAAGAGTTTAGGCAGTGTATTGCAAACGAACGCGCTAGCGGCAAAATTTTTTCCGACTTCATTCACTATTTTACGTCACTGCTCATTCCTTATGCTACCTATCGTAATAAACTATAGCCTATAACCTGGCCAGAGAAACATATGTATGTTTTAAAAAAAAAAGTACGTAAATCGGATAAGTGGTTCTCCAGTGATAAGCGCACTAACGGACAGACAGACAGACAGACAGACAGACAGAGAGACGTTGAATTTTATATATATTATAGATAAACTCGTGTTTTTACAAGCTTTCATTTGACACCCCACTCGATGACCTGGTAATTTTTTTTTCACTTCCGATTTCACTTCACAAAAAATTAGCCCATAATTTAATTTTCAAAACTACACGGCTCTGATGAGGCCACCAATTCTTATATTAGCTTTGCAGATGACAGTACGCTTATCTCTTTATTCACTTTGAACGCTCGGACATCGGCTGCTCAGGCGAGTGTTCGCAGACAGCGGGAAGTTGTTCAACTTAACAAAGGCCTAAAAGAAATTCTATCTTGGGGTGACAGTAACCAAGTGGAATTTAACGCTACAAAAACCTAGGCGGCTGTTTTTTCTAAAAAAGTTAACGTTGCTGAACCCGACATAGTTATGGCGGGGCACTCCATTCCTCTAACATCGTCACTCAATTTGTTGGGCGTTAATTTGAGAGCAAATATGTCCTGGCATGAGCATGTTGCAGGCATAGCAAGGAGAGCTTCTTAAAAGTTGGGAATATTATTTCGAACCAGAAAGCTTTACACTCCACAACAACTGTTAATTCTTTACAAAGCTCAAATTCGACCAACTATGGAATACTGCTCCCATGTTTGGGGCTCCGCTCCCAAAAATACACTGCATTTGTTGGATTCTATTCAGAGAAGAGCTGTTCGTCTGATTGGAGACCAGGAACTGACTGGCGGCCTTGATTCGCTGGAACATCGAAGAACGGTTGGCGACTTGAGCCTATTCTACAAGTATTTTCATGGAAAGTGTTCGGAGAATGTGGCCCGTTTAATTCCTCCCAGACCGGTGCATGTTAGAAATACACGTCGCGCTGATACTTCGTATGAGGTTCAGCTTGTTACTCCTCGTACAATGCTTTTCAAGCAGTCTTTTGGAATAATTTGCCCAGGACTGTGTTTCCCACCGAGTACAATTTACAGCGATTCACGAAAAACGTGAATCGTTTTTTCCGCACACGTGTCGCTCCTGTAGCGCTTTAAGGACCTCCCTGCAGCACGTGTGCTAGACCCATAAAAACAAAATACTGCCAAATTTCAACTTCTTATGTCAAATAGTTTCTGGGAAAATCGGGTGTGATAGATGGACAGACAGACACCGAAGTGATCTTAAAAGTGTTCCGTACGGAACACTAATACACAACAGTTATCACCACTAAATTAAACACTTTATTTTTGCATCCGATACGGGTGGTCATTGCTCATGGTTAGAAAGATGCGTGTCGAGTACAAAAATAAAATGTCGTACCAAAGATTCCAAAATCTCAACATAACCCTAACACTAATTAATTGTTATTAGTACTATTTGTAATAAAAGATTATAATTTCAATTTTAGTATATTTTCTTAGTACCCTGTATGCATAAGCAGAAAAAACAGGCCTTACGATAATAGCTCTCGATTAAACTTTTTTAATAGGAGTGATTGTTATCTTTAATAAAGGAATTCTTATTTTGTTTTAACACTGCTCAACTAAATAGCGGGTTCCAATTAGATGTTATTATTATCTTTTAAATTACGGAATTTATTGTAGTAAATAGAGGAATAATTCCATCAGTTACGGTACATGCCTCAATTAATGACAACAGCAGCTTTATTATTATATTTAATTTCTTTTCTTTAATTTTGCGCATGCTTAAAATAAGGATAACGACAAAGGCGTACCATAATTTTGCAACGCTATTTTGGTAGACTGCTGTCTTTATCTTTATTTGAAGCATGCGCCCCCTGTTTGTAGCCTGCGCAGTAACAAAGGGAAGAAATTAAATTTAAGGACTCAGCTGTTATCGTTATTTGAAGCATGCGCCCACCATCCGGAGCTTGTGCAGTATTGAAACAAAATAAGAGACTCCTTTATAAAGGATAACGATTTCCCTTATTTAGGAACTTATAAGAGGGGTTATTTGAAGTACGTTATTCTTATCGCTGTTATGGTAGGACTGAATTCACTAAGAAAATACGGTAAAATTGAAATTAACACTTAGGCTGAAAAGTTTTTGGTCTGACACATAGATGTCGCTCTTTTCAAAAAATCCATATGATTTTTAGGAAGTACCAACCTTCAAACGATACGTGTCAAAATTTCATGACATTTCGATGATTAGTTTACAAGTTACAGTGGTTTTAGTGGCGCTACTTTTGATATTTTCAAACTATGGAAAGTATCGAACTTCGTGTGTTGATTTAACACTGTTTTTTGATGGGGACAAAACTTGAACTAACCTGAATGCTCTGGATGCTCAAATGAGGTGGTTACACCGGAAAACATAAAAAAAATCCACAAAATTGTTTTGGATGACCGTAAAGTGAAATTGCGTGAGATAGCTGACACCTAAAGATATCAAAAGAACGTGTTGGTTATATCTTGCAAGAACACTTGGGCATGAGAAAGCGCTGTTCGAATGGGTATCGCGTTTGCTCGCAGCGGACCAAAAACAACAACGTGTTGATGATTCTGAGCGCTGTTTAGACCGGTTTAAGCGCAATAAAAAGGATATTTTCATGTGATATGTGACAATAGATGAAACATAGATCCTCCACTACACACCGGAATCAAATCGGCAGTCAGCTGAGTGCACAGAAGCCGGTGAAAACCGCCCAACGCGACCAAAGATGAAACAGTCGGCTGGGAAGGTTTTGGCCTCTGTATTTTGGGAGGCGCACAAAATAACTGTCATCGACCGTGCCGAGAAGGGAAAAACCGTTAATAGAGAATATTATATAAAGTTATTGGTGTATTTCAAGGCAGAAATCGCCAAGAAACGGCCCCAAATGAACAAGAAAAAAATAAAAAAGTGCTTTTTCATCAAGACAATGCACCGTGTCACAAGACAATGGTTACCATGGTAAAATTGCATGAATTGAAATTCGAATTGCTTCCTCATCCACCTTATTCTCCAAATTTGGCCCCCAGCGACGATAATCTATTCGCAGACCTTAAAAAAATGCTCTCGGAAAAGAGATTTGGTTCCAAATGAAGAAGTTATCGCCGAAACTCAGGCCTATTTTAAAGGCAAATACAAATCCTTCTACAAGAAAGGTATAAAAGTGTTAGAAAAGCGTTGGACTTATTGTATCGCTCTTGAAGGCAACTATATTGATGAATAAATTCGATTTTTGCAAAAAAAGTGTTTTAAGTAGCTGGACCAACAACTTTTCAGACTACATGTTATAATCTTTTATTACTCCGCGTACGACGCTTTTCAAGCAGTCTTTTATATGGAGAACGTCATCCCTTTGGAATAATTTGCCCAGCGCTGTGTTTCCCACCGAGTACAATTTACAGCGATTCAAGAACAACGTGAATCGCTTTTTCCGCACTCGTGCCGCTCCTGGAGCGCTTTAGGGACTTCCCTGCAGCATGTGTGCTAGACCAATAAAAAAAAAAAAAAAATCTTTTATTGCAAGTAACACTAACAATAGTTAATTAGTGTTTAAATTATGTTGAGATTTTTTAATCTTTGCATTACAGTGTGTGTAGTGATAATTTCAAATGAAATTTTATTTATCGCACATTTGTATTACCTTGGAAATATTGAAGGAATAACTTTATTTTAGAAACTGCTGACCCATCAAATACTAATAACTGGGGTGTTTAATCAAAAAATGAATGAAAAAAAATTCTCTAAGTTTATAGAAGATGAACACCAACCTAACCTTGCAATTCAGTCGCGTTAATACTGCGCATGCTTGAGATAATGATAAGGACAAAGGCATATGAAAAATAAGCGTTGCAAATTCTTTTCTAATAAGCGTTGCAAAATCTCTGTAATTACGTTCCCGACATTCTTCTAAATGAGGGGCGGAATTTTTAATCGATGTTACGAAAGTCGTTTCCTTGATCACTTACCTTTCTTGGAAGATCCTGCTTTAACTGTTCTAGAAAACGAAGACGGCTACTAGAAACTTTAGTGCGCGATCCAGGCATATACCAGGTGTACAAGTATGAAATGCGGATTTTTTTTCTAAAAAAACATGTTAAATTCGGAAAAATGATAAAAAGTGCTTTATTCAAAGTATCGCTTGTTATACATTTTTCCCATTTTTCGGGCAATTTGTGAATACCACGCCAGTAACAATCTTCCCTTTTTGCTGCGAACCATTCATCGAGCCATTTTTTCACATCTTCATACGAACCAAAGCGCTGCTCAGCAAGTGCGTGACCCATCGATGCAAACAAGTGGTAATCGGAAGGAGCTAAGTCTGGTGAGTAAGCCGCATGAGGGTAGAACTTCTCAGCTGAGTGCTTCCAACGTGTCGCGAACTGGTTTTGCCGTATGTGATGGAGCATTGTCATAAAGAAAAATGACTGTGTTGCCTCTTTCGATATTCTGGCCTTTTTTCAAGCAGCGAACGGTTCAAATCGGTCAATTGTTGTTGGTAACGTTTAGTATTAACCGTTTCCCCAGGTTTTAACAGCTCATAATAGACCACGCCCCTCTGGTCCCATCAAACACAGAGCATCGTCTTTCTGCCAAAGTGATTCGCTCTTGCGGTCGATGTGGATGGTGCGCCTGGGTCTACCCATGATTTTTTAAACTTGGGATTCTCAAAATAAATCCGCTTTTCATCCCCTGTAACTATACGATGGAAAAACGACTTCCTTTTGTACCGGGCGAGAAAAATGTCACACGTTGTTTGCGCTTTTCCATTTGCCTGTCGTTCAACTCATGTGGTACCCATCTACCGGTCTTCTGAATCTTTCCCATCTCTCGTAGCCGATTGGAAACAGCTTGTTGACTAACGCCCAATTGCTCGGCGAGTTGTTTTTGTGTTTGCGAATCATCTTCGTCCAACAATGCTTGCAATTCCACATCTTCGTATTTTTTTGGCGGTTTTCCACGTTCCTTGTCTGCATCATCGAAGTCACCACTTTTGAAATGCCGAAACCATCGTTCACACGTATTTAGCGATGGAGCATGTTCACCATAAGCTTCTCGGAGTAATCGGTATGATTCAACAGCAGTTTTTTTCAAATGAAAACAAAAAATTAATGCTGTCCGCGAATGCTTTTGTTCGGTATAAATTTCGACATATTGAACACAACAACACAACACTATGCACACACTTTTCCAATTTATCACTCGTGCGCGTCTGACACTTGTTGATGATACAACAAAATAGCATAGTGTCAAATCTTTATAGCACAAATTGCATTGGTGCACCATCTGTTGTCTGAAATTCGTATTTCATACTTGTACACCGGTAAGAATAAAATTTCGCAATTCGGCCTGTTTTGCTTCACTGAATCGCTGAAAAACTATCACTTCAACTATAACATAATTAAGATTCTTTTATTTACCCTATGCGGTATACATAAATTTTATGAGCTCATTTATAATTTCAACCCTTAAATATAAATTTTCCCTTTTTTATTATAAATCAGAACAGACCTTTCAGCGCTTTTCTTTTGGTGTAACAAAGGAGACAAATTTATCACATTTTTAAGATAATTAAATAAAATTTTATTCTTTTTCGAGTAATTTATTTCTTCTTTTGTACCCTTTTCAAGTGTTAAAAGGTTACAAGATGTATCAGATAACATGAAATTCGAATTATCATTCTGACACACAAAATTAATGTTTCTAAAACATGTGTTTCCTGTTTAAATTTAATAAAGAATAGTTTGGACAGATTTTAAAGGGGATGGAAATCAGAGAAAAATAATTAGTTTCTTTTTTTTTAAATCTTACAGACCTGTTTAAGAAATGGCCTTTACATCTCTTTGAATTTACAGTCTGTCAAGTAAGAACATGTCCGCGATAATTCATGTTTCGTGGATATGATTCTAGCTATTCAACGAAAAATCAGTTGAGGGAATCTTTGTCTACGACGCATTTTAGTAAAAGTATTAGTCGTTTCCGAACTTTCGTAGAAATCACATAAAATCCAAAATGAGTAATTTGTTTGCGCGCCCATTCGAGGCAGTCTTTCTTTGTTCCTATCCAAAGGGGACTAAAATGACACATTCCGCGGCCGCTAAATATATTGAAAAATCGGTGTTATCGTTTGTGAAGAGGTGGGTAAATTGTTTTAACGAGACGAAAAATGTCGACGACTTGTTAAAAAGTGGCTCGGTAGGTAAAGTCACTCCGAAAGTCGAAAAACAAATTGTTTTCACGAGACCCAAAATTGACGTTGTTAAAAGTTAAGGAGCGGCAAAATTAAGAAAATCGGGTTTGAATGCGTCCCATGAGATCGTTTGACAAAATCTTCGTGCTCATGATGTCAAATTCCGAAGAACTTTGAAGAAACCTTTGCTGGGCGAAAATCACGTCGCGAAGCGACTCGCTTGGGCCTACGATACGATACTAGAGTGGTCCTCATAATAGCCATACGCCAACCTTATTGAAAACGTTTGATTCCTTGTAAAGAGAAAGCTCAATTGGCAGAGTATGCAGAAAATCTCGTAGACAGCATGCCTCGAAGGCGATTCTTGGTGCAGAAGGTGATTGGACAACTTACTAAGAGAATTGCGCCGTTGTTAGCACACCAAAGAATACATTAATGGCAAAACATGTTCTTGAAATGCTTTTTTTTTTTAAGAATACGAGCGGTGACGTTCTTACTTGAGAGACAGTATTTGTCGAGCTTCTGGCCCTGATGAACTACCTGCCATGCCGTTCAAAAAATGTGCGAGCGAACTTTTGCAGACTCTTTAATCTATCCTACAAAAAAGGAATATTTCATTTCTGCTGGCAATGCTGCTAGAGTTAAGTCGGTTATAAAAAACCAGGTAAAAGACCTTGCCAAACAACTACCGCCCAGTAACATTGCTTTAAATAATATCGAGAGTTATGAAAAAAGGCTATTTACGAGAGCTGCCTTTTAAGTTTGAACAAATGACCACTAGATGGCGCTAGTGAGATGTGACATTACCATTGTTGTAAAATTTGACATTTATTATTGCTAAAACAGTGGCAGCTCAGAGAAGGGCCTAGTGGTTTGTTTACAGTGAGCTTTTCAAAAAGAACAGTGTTGTGAACAAATGGAAATTTTACGTGAAGGTTTTCGTTGGATATTGTTATGATTTTAGTAAAAGTCTAAGTCAACAAGTATGCCTCGAATCGCTTCATTCAACTTTTCGTAATCAATTATCATCAGAAAAGACTGTTTCCAATTGGTTTGCAGAATTTCGTCATTGTGGTGCTTCCGTCAGCGCTGAATTTCGTGAAGGTCGACCAAAATCGGTTGTTGTTCCAAAAAACATCGATGCTGTGAGCAACATGATTTAAAAGGATCGTCATGTGACTTACCGTGAGATAGAGATATCCTTAGGCATATCGAAGACTGCAGTACATTGGATTTTGCATTAACGTTTAGCTGTGGAAAAGATCTGTTCCCGATTGGTATAAGGAAATGCTCAAAAAATTCGATCGAGGACATGCAAAATCCGTATACAACACCTTAGCAGGAGATGAAACTTGGACATATTCGTAAGAGCCCGAAACTAAGCAACAATTAACTATTTGAGTGTGCCAAGATGAACTGAACCAACAAAAGTTCACGAAGCATTTCCAAGAAAATTATCGATTGTTTTTTTAGTTATACTGGACATGTTGCAACCATTGCTTTAGAGGATCAAAGAACAGTTAATGCTGAATGATATACAACAATTTTTTTGCCAGAAGTCATCGATGAAATCAGGAAAAACAACCGAAATCATTCTTCATCATGACCATGCCAGCTCTCACACAGCACGTCAAAGGATTGATTATTTGACAAAAAAAAACATCGAATTAGTGTCTCATTATCCTTATTCACCTGATTTATCACCTTAACGATTTTTTTTTGTTCTCGAATGTAAAAAAAAATGCTTGGACAGCGATTTTCATTATATTTTTCCGAGAACATCGAAATTTTACAATAACAAAAAAATTTAAACCATACTATTCAAAAACGAACTATGCTATACGATTCTCTGTCACTACACATGGTAAAGAATGTTCTCTTTTATAACCTACTAAAATTTTATTTCACTATCTGTTAAGGAAATTTTTTTATTTGATTAAAACCTTCGCATTATATCCGGGAATATCGAAATTTTATAATAAGTAAAAAATTGAAACATTACTAATCAAAAACGAACTATCTATCCGATTCTTTGTCACTACACATGGTAAAAGAATATTCTCTTTTATACCCTATTAAAATTTTATTTCACTATCTGCTAAGGAAAATTTTTTATTTCCTTCGCATTATATCCGAGAACGTCGAGATTTTACAATAACAAAAAATTTAAACAATAATATTTAAAAATGGACTATGCTATCTGATTCTCTGTCACTATACATTGTATTGTGTAAATTTTGCCACGCATTGACAGCGTCAATTTGTACCGTGCGAAAATGAAATGCCTCTCGTTTGGGCACAAATATGTGAATTTCGCCCCGCATAGATAGCGTCATTTTGTGGGGTGTCAATTTTCACTTCGCCCGTACCTTGAGATGCACCTTTTACAGCCCCGTTTTAATTTCTGAGAATGGATTGAGTGAATACTGATTTTAAAAGAACTAAAGAAATTAAACATTGACTAGCTCAGTTCTTCTTGATAGAGTAATATGGGTAAGAGATAATTTTTGTACGTCTTTTTGGAAATAGTCTCTATTGTTGTTTAAAAAAATTTGGTTGTACAAATTTTGGGCACCATTCATTTTAAAATAGAAAGGATCTAAGCAGCTAAAAAAATGAAAAAATACTGAAGGGTTATGCAGTTGTTAAGGAAAAAAAAATTATCTGGTACAACCCTTTTGTCCTGAAAAGTAAGATAGGTGTACAGTGAGACACTAGCTTTAATCAACAAAAAAAGGTTTATTAATGATTTAAATTAAAAGTTCTAACTCTTGCAGTTCGGTAATTACAAAAACTTTAGCCTAAAAGGTAGTTATTACTATATAGAGTTCTTAAATCAGACATTTTACTTTTAAAATTTTTGCTACACCTGATATTGAAAATTCGTGACGTTCACTTCACGATTTATCAGTTCAATTCGATGTTAAATCACTTATCTGCGGGAAATAGGTCTACTGATGTATATTCTGGTGACTTACGGTTTTCCTACGGGCTTCTAGGCCTTAAATTGAACACTAAAACCGTTTCCACACATTTCATCACTAATTTATTGGTACTGCTTCATGACGAGAAAAGCCTACAACGGCTACTTCATATTAAAAAACAAAGCCCACTACGGCTTCACGTTGAAAAAACCTCATACTCGACTTGGCTCTCGATAAAATTGACGAAGCCTCTACTGCGGCTGGATGGACAAAGCCTGGCTGCGGCTTGATCGGAAAAAAAGCCAACTACGGCTACTGGTTGCAGAACAGCCTTCTGCCGCTACATGTTGGAAAAAACCCTGGCGGGGGGCGTGATGGGAAAAAAGCCTCGGCAGCGGCTTGATGGGAAAAAGCCTCGATCTGCGTTCTCCGGACCCTTAAATAAGCCGTAGGAGTTACGTCTTCAAGATGGCCTGCTTCCGGGAAGCAAATATCTGACCTATCGGGGCGTACCACGAATTGAATAAATTCGGTCGGAAACCTGCACTGCACACTGTAATATGAGCGGCTTAGAAATTCCAGCGAAATACACTGTTCGATACAAAAATAAAGAAGAGTAATTAAGGCCAAAAACAGTAACATTACATGCTTTTAAAATCTAGGAAAAAATGAATGTTACAACATGGTAAAGAATGTTTTCTTTGATACTCCATTCAAATTTGATTTCACTATCTACTAAGGAATTTTTTTTATTTGATTCAAGCTTTCGCATTATATCCGAGAACATCGAAATTTTACAATAAGTAAAGAATTGAAACATTACTATTCTATCCGATTCTCTGTCACTACACATGATAAAGAGTGTTCTCTTTTTACCCTGTTAAAATTTGATTTCACTGAGGAAAATTCATCCATAAGTAGTTGAAACCTTCCAAAACCACATTTTTGAGGTACCAACTTCAGAGTGGAAGAAATGTTTCGATAATTGGTTCGAACGCATGCGAAAGGGTATAAATTTTAAAGGCGTACATTTTGAGAAATAATAAAACCATTTGAACCAACATTTTTTTTTTCTTTCATTGTTTTTGTAAAAACTTAAAAAGTAGCCCTCGTAGGTACCTAATATTGACATCTTATTTCGCTCGAGAGTTACCGTGCTAAAATACCGACAGAGACAGACTGCCGGAAATGAGTCACTATGTTTTTCGTGATCTAGGAACCCTAAACTGTGAAGAAAAGGAAAAAATATCAAAGTATTATTTTTTTCACTAATACAGGACCTTCCTTTACCATGGAAAGTAAAAAGGAATTTTAAAATCCGGTTAATAATTTTTTAACACTCGTTTAAAATTTTACTTTTAATCTGAATAACTCTGTTCAGCAATAAAGTTACAAGTGAAGATTTGAAGTTTAAATAAAGAAAAATATAGGAAAATATTCTGCATATTTTTTCGGAATTTTAAACAATGGCATGTAAATTTATTTGAAAAACGTCAAAAGAAAACAAAAATAGTTTTAAAACCCGCTGCAGAGCCGTGATTGCATCCGGTAAAACGTCAGTTTGTTTTCGTTTAATAAGTGCCTATTTGGCATTCCTAGCATCGAATAGCTTATTGAATTTTCTAAAAATAACTGACGTAAATACCTTGCCTCTTTTTACGCTTTTATAAATATAAAAGGTGGAATGATAATGTAAAATGTAGTAGATCCCTCTCTGATATCAAGCGAATAAAAGCGACTTTACATTGATTTTCTGTAAAATATATTCAAAAAAGAAATAAAATAAAATGAAAATTAGACCACAGTCAACATAAAACACAATAGCGACAGTCCGACTCGGCACCATTGATCTCAAGGTGTTCGAGTTTGTAATGATCACATGACCTGTCGCGGTATTTCTGGTATGATGCCTGCGAGTTTTTGATATATTGCTCAAAAAATTTCTTCTTTCAAGGTCGCGGTTTCGGAGTCCCGGGCACGCCTAGTTTTATTTATATTATATTCTTTGCTACATGACATTGTTCCATATTTAATGGTTTAGGCAGTGTATTGCAAGAGAACGTGCTAGCGGCAAACTTTTTTCCGACTTGATTCACTATTATCGTCACTGCTTATTCCTTATATTACCTAACGTAAAAAACCTGGCCAGAGAACACATGTTTGTTTAAAAAAAAAACCACGCAAATCGGATAAGTGGTTCCAGTGATAAGCGCATTAACAGACCGACAGACAGACAGAGAGACCTTGCATTTTATATATATTATAGAAGATTATATATAACCTAGCCAGAGAACAAATGTATGAATTAAAAAAAAAACACGTAAATCGGATAAGTGGTTCTTGAGTGATAAGCGCATTAACGGACAGACAGACAGACAGACAGACAGAGAGACGTTGCACTTTATATATATTATAGATATTCTTTGCTACATGATATTGTTCCATATTTAATGGTTTATGTAATGTATTTCAAGAGAACGCGCTAGCGGCAGACTTTTTTCCTACTTGATTCACTATTATCGTCACTGCTTATTCCTTATGCTACCTAACGTAATAAAATATAGCCTATAACCTGGCCAGAAAACATGTATGTTTTTAAAAAAAAGCACGTAAATTGGATAAGTGGTGCTTCAGTGATAAGCGCACTAACGGACAGACAGACAGAGAGACGTTTTGTATATATTATAGATTTGTAATTTACTATATGCCCGTTAAAATCAATTAGTATCATCGGAAAGCTGAAAGTTTTCTCTTAAAAATGCTATCTTTTACTTTTCTTTTTGCAATCTGAAAACAAGTAATGTTGATTAGCATTCCAGCAGTGCACTTAAACTTTCAAATTATCCTGTTTGGCGCGGTACACTTTTTGAATCACCTATCCGAATTTTTAATAAATTCTTAGGCTAGTAAAAAAATCTGGAAAAAGAAATCTATTTCCTTCTTTTTTTGCTCTGCTCTGCTCTTTCATGTGGTGCTATTAGTTTTTTGATGTCTTTTTTATTTTTCAAGATATTACCGAAAAACCGAATTTTTGATTTTATTTTGGATTTTGTGGGCTTAGCGTATATTATACTATAGCAACCTTTTTTTTTTATCTTATTCTACATCTTAAAAATTACCTGTGTTCCAAAATATAGCTTGTTAACATTTAATGAGAGATCAAAACTCCTGACGATTGGGGTAATAGCCTTTAGCTATAACATAGTACTACTGTAAAAGTAACGAATATATTTCACTAGCAGAAGAATAACAGAGGTCTAGATCCGGAGGTCTGACAACGATGCCGTTTAATTGTAAGATCGAAAAATCAATCGAATATATTAGGCCAGCGTTTTTATGTATCACCGACTTAAAAAAAATCTTTCGATATATATGTAAAAATATAGAAAATATTAAGTAAACGACATCATTCTTCAAGTAAATATCGCCTGTAGAAGGAGGAAACTATTTTTTTTAAAAAAAAACTAGCTCAAAAATACTTTTCATTTCTGGGACTAAACGCAAATTTTTCCAGATCAATGAAGTCAATAATGACAATAGTAATATTATAATTAATAATTTCATAATTAGGTTAATACTTCGTTAACATAAAATATATTATAAGAAAATAATTGGTATATTAACATAATTATTTCGGCTTTCCTTTGTTATGATGCGAAAAAATTTACATTAATTATTGTATGTTTTGTATTATATTATGTGTGTATTATTAAATAAATAATAATTTGGCCATTTTGCAATTTAAATGTGTTTATTCATATTAATTTATTTACTAAATATAAAATGTAGCTAAATCTTTTATTGCAGGTAACACAGGTGTATAAAAAATCTGTCTTTTAAGTAAGACACTTGTTTTCTTAAGTATTTTTTTATGCTGAATCCAAAAAAAATCATAAAAATGACATCCATCGCGAGGTTTTTTCAGAAAACACACTTAAAGTTGCCAGGAAACTATTAAATTGAAAAAAAAAAAAAAAAATTTAATTAAAATTATGGAATAAAACTATTATTTCGGACATTTTTAAATGTTCTGAATCATCTACATTTATTATAAAAACTTAAAGATATTAGGTTTTAGTGTTCATGTTCAACAAAAAACACTCTTACACTACCTTTAACTAAGCTACATAGCAAAATGCTCTTTAGAATGACTATGTGCAACTGTTAGATTAAAAAATTGTTAGTATTCCGTACGGAACACTTATAAGATCACTTTGGTGTCTGTCCATCTGTCCGTCTGTCTGTCCGTCTATCACACCCGATTTTCTCCGAAACTATTTGTCACAGGAAGTTACAATTTGGTACTAATATAATAACTGATGGCCTCATCAGAGCCGTGTAGTAGTTTCGAAAGTTAAATTTTGGCTTAAGGGGTTAGTTTTGGGGGGTGAAATCGAAAGTGAAAAAAAAATTTACTAGGTCATCGAGTGTAGTTTTAAATGAAAGCTTGTGAAAACACGAGTAATATATATATATATATATATATATATATATATATATATATATATATATATATATATATATACATAATGTAATACTTGGGTATATTCTGTATTATTTTAAAAAAATCGCGAAAAAATCACTGTCCCCCTCCTTTATCTCGAAAAGTACTGATCAAAAATTTTGAAAAAATTCTGGAATATTCTTCACGGACTGTAGATTGAACGAAAATTATCGCGACTATCAAGATCATCAGTTTTCATTAAAGACTGGAAACAAACTTTGTTGAAAACTCATTTGGGATGTGTTTTGTGAAATCACTGGTCATTTTATACCTCCGCAAGAATTTTTTTTATTTTAAAAGCTATCAACGTACATAATACTAATTGCGCAAGTTCAACTTGCAAGTGACCGGTTATTTTAAATCTTATTAATATTAAACAAAAGTATTATTTCATTGCATTTATTTACTTAGAAAAGCATTTTACTAACCACATAGCACCCTTGTAAGTGTTAAAAGCAAGTTTTTTGTTGAAACTGAACATAAAACTTTATTTTTTGTGAAGTCAGGATTAAGAACTACAAAAAATACTGAAAATAATAGTTCTGTTCAATATTAATAAAAAATAATAAAACATTTTTATTTTAAACAGTATTTTGCTACGTAGCTTAGTTCAAGGTGGTGTATGCGTGTTTCTTGTCTGATATAAAAAAAAAACTATAAAAACTATGTGCTTTGACAAGATGGTGGATGTTCTTTTAATATACTTTTAAATACGTTACTGCTGCGCGTCGCTCCTGTGCCGAGGCATAATTTTATTTTATTTGGTTATATTATATATATTATATATATATATATATATATATATATATATATACATATATGTATATATATATATATATATATATATATATATATATATATATATATATATATATATATATATATATATATATATACTAGCCGGGCCGCGGCTCCGCTCGCGTGGACTTGATTCACTACTATCGTCACTGCTTATTCCTTATGTTACCCAACGTAATAAAATATCTCCCATTATTTCTCCTTATCTCCCAATATTTCTCCTTATTTCCCATTATCTCTACATAATTTCCAGTATCTAGGCTTATCTCTGCTCATCTCCCATTATTTCTCCTTATCTCCTATTATTTCTCCTTATCTCCCATTATCTCACCATAACTCTCATTATCTAGACTTATCTCTGCTTATCTCCCATTATCTCTCCTTATCTCCCATTATTTATACTTATCTCCCATTATTTCACCTTATCTCCCATTATCGAGGCTTATCTCGACTTATCTCCCATTATTTCTCCTTATCTCCCATTATCTCACCTTATCTCCCATTATCTAGGCTTATATCGAATTATATAGAACATATTTATAAATTTATAAAAACACGTAAATCGGATAAGTGAATAAGCGCACTAACGGACAGACAGACAGAGAGACATTGCATTTTATGTATATTGTATTCTTTGCTATATGATATTGTTCCATATTTAATGCTTTAGGGAGTGTATTGCAAGAGAACGCGCTAGCGGCAAACTTTTCTCCGACTTGATTCACTATTATCGTCACTGCTTATTCCTTATGTCACCTAATAAAATATATCCTATAACCTGGCCAGAGAACATACGTGTGTTGGATAAGTGGTTCTCCAGTGATAAGCACACTAACGGACGGACAGACAGACAGACGGACAGAGAGACATTGCATTTTAAATATATTATAGATATTCTCTGCTACATAATATTGTTCCATTTTTAATGGTTTGGACTGCGTATTGCAAGAGAACGCGCTAGCGGCAAACTTTGTCCAACTTCATTTACTATTATTGTCACTGCTCATCCCTTATGAGGCCTATCGTAATAAAATATAGCCGATAACCTGGCCGGAGAACATATGTATGTTTTTTAAAAAAAAAAGTACGAAAATCGGATAAGTGGTTCTCCAGTGATAAGCGCACTAACGGACAGACAGACAGAGATACGTTGCATTTTATATATATTATAGATGTAATAAAATATGTACCTATAAACTGGCCAGAGAACATATGTATGAATTTAAAAAAATCACGTAAATCGGATAAGTGGTTCTCGAGGGATAAAAGCGTATTAACAGACAGACAGACAGACAGACCGACAAACATTGCATTTTATATATATTATAGATATAGATTATTATTATTATTATATAACCTGGCCAAAGAATATATGTATGAATTTAAAAAAAAGACAGGTAAATCGGATAAGTGGTTCCCGCGTGATAAACGCACTAATGGACAGACAGACCGACAGAGAGACATTGCATTTTATATATATTATAGATTATACATTACAGATATTCTTTGCTACATAATATTGTTCGATATTTAATGGTTTAGGCTGTGTATTGCAAAGGCACGCGCTAGCGGCAAACTTATTTCCGACATCATTCACTATTTTACGTCACTGCTCATTCCTTATGCTACCTATCGTAGTAGTACGTAAATCGGATAAGTGGTTTCTTCAGTGATAGGCGCACCAACGGACAGACAGACAGACAGACAGACAGAGAGACGTTGCATTTTATATATATTATAGATATATATATATATATATATATATATATATATATATATATATATATATATATATATATATATATATATATTTGTTTTAGACTTTTATTACTAGATAGAGCTAGATTAATTTAATTGTTATTAGGTAGCTAAGATGCTCTAACTATTACACCCTATTGGGTAAGAAAAAACGTGAAAATAGATATTAGATCTAAAGATGTCAGGGACCTAATTAACTTAGCCTAGGTAAGAATTTTATTTTATTTTAAAAGCAATCACGGTATGGGACACCAGTTGCGCAAGTCTCATTTGCATTTGACTGGTTTTTTTTATTTTGAAAATAACCAGCATCATTGCAATTTTTAAATCCTCCGGAAAATTTTTTGCAGTAAAAATCTTACTAATTATATTATTTTCCTTTTTTTAGGAAAATTGCCAACGTAAACTAAAAATAACCATTTTTTATTATTCGAAAAACATTTAAAAGATACAAATCAAAAATACGCATAATTTATTAGTGTAACTATATTGGTTTTGAATGCGACAGTTGGTAATCGTAAATGAAGAATCGAGGGCAAGATGCCTAAAAAAAAATGAAATGTATTTTTTATGTAGATATTAAAAAACATGGAAAGAATTAAGGAAGTAGAGCACCTCAGGCAACTGTAGCCCTTAAATTTTCTTAATATGTTTTTAAACGTTTACGAGTCCAGATGGCATTTTATTAATGATACTTTCAAACATTTTGACAGCTTGATTTAACACCCTTCTAGAATTAACTCTTATTTTAAGCAAACAGCTCATCTTTAATCGAATTATGCTTTCAGTTACAAGAAAAATATGTAGATTGGTTTAATTATTCAGAATCTATTTAAAAACCTATAGGTGGTTAATTAAAAATATTTTTTTTTTGTGTGTTTTATAAATAGATTATCGATCAATCAACATGGTGACCAGATATTAACTTGTTCAGTAAATGTGTCAGCTGTCATTTACCACAACCGTCTCGATCTCCTCCAGTAAGTAAATGTGTCAGTGATTCTCGTTTCTTTACTGCACTCTCTATACCTTCGTAGATATTTTTTTTAACGAAGCATTCAGGAATCATTATATATATATATATATATATATATATATATATATATATACATATATATATATATATATATATATATATATATATATATATATATATATATATATATATATATATATATATTTTTTCGGGTATCCCGTGTTAGCTTAAAGTCCCTTGATGGACGTTTTCGCTAACGTTTCGATGGAATCAGTGTGTTACTTAAAGTCTAATCTAATAACGTAAAATTATGGTGTATAGTTCTAGCTAATGGTAAAGAAAATAAATAACATTATAGGCGCTAAATATCTTTTACATTTGTGCTTCAATAAGTTAGATATAACCACATATAACCTGATATTAAAATTAACATACATAAAGGGCAACACCGGTACGCATTTCCAAGTTTTACTAGCAGACTAGCAACTTTGCGCGGATGAGGGATACGGAATTTTTTGGTAAGTCACTGTTGGAATTTTGTCCAGTATTTTCTTCTTGTCCTTACCGCACTAATTGCAATTTCTAATGGATTATTGATCTGTCTGGAAACGATGTTTTGCAGCAGATACACCTGGGCGCTGCAAAAAGTATGTATATTTTAAAAATATATTTTAAAGGACATTAAGTGAAGAATGGCGATTATATATTTTTATTGTGCTATAAATTATAAGAAAAAAATATCTATAATATATATTTACGTGCTTCTTTCTTTAAAACATACATATGTTCTCTGGCCAGGTTATAGGATATATTTTATTACGTTAGGTAACATAAGGAACAAGCAGTGATGATAATAGTGAATTAAGCCAGAAAAAAGCTCGCCGCTTGCGAGTTCTCTTGCAATACACTACCTAAACCATTAAATATGGAACAATATCATGTAGCAAGGAATATAATATATATAAAATGCAACGTCTCTCTGTCTGTCTGTCTGTTCGTTAGTACGCTTATGATTTGAGAACCACTTATTCGATTTACATATATTTTTTTTTTTAATTCATACATTTGTTCTCTAGCCAAAGTATCTAAAATCTTCTATAATATATATATATATATATATTATATATATATATATATATATATATATATATATATATATATATATATATATATATATAAAATAAAAATGCAACGTCTTTCTATCTCTGTTTGTTCGTCCGTTAGTGCGCTTATCACTCGAGAACCACTTGTCCGACTTACGTGTTTTTTTTTTTTAATTCGTACATTTGTTCTCTGGCCAGTTGATCTATAATCTTCTATAATATGTATAAAATGCAACGTCTCTCTGTCTGTCTCTCTGTCTGTCCGTTAGTGCGCTTATCACTCGAGAGTTTGCCGCTAGTGCGTTCTCTTGCCACCCCACTGCTTAAACCATTAAATATGGAACAATATTATGTAGCAAAGAATATATTATTTATAAAATAAAACATCTCTCTGTCTGTCTGTCTGTTCGTTTAGTGCGAATATCACTCGAAAACCACTTATCCAATTTACGTGTTTTTTTTATTCATACGTATAAAATGCAACGTCTCTGTGTCTGTCTGTTTGTGCGCTTATCACTCGAGAACCACTTATCCAATTTACGTGTTTTTTTTTTTAGATTTGTACATATGTTCTACGGCCAGGTTATAGGATATATTTTATTACGTGAGGTAATATAAGAAATAAACAGGGACGATAATAGTGAATCAAGTCCACGCTAGCGGAGCCGCGGGCAGTGCTAGTTTCTAAATATGTTTTTAAAGTTAGCATTGTTTTTATCGGGTTGCCGCTAGCGTACTCTCTTGCAATACTCTACCTAAACCGTTAAATAGGGAATAATATTATGTAACAAAGAATAAAATATATGTAAAATGTAACGTCTCTCTATCTGTCTGTCTGTTCGTTACCGTGCTTATCACTCGAGAACACACTTATCCGATTTACATGTTTTTTTTTAAATTTATTCATATATTCTCTGGCCAGGTTATAAGATATATTTTATTACGTTAGGTAACATAAGGAATAAGCAGAGAAAGGTGATAATAGTGAAATCAAGTCCAGGCTAGCAGAGCCGCGGGCACTGCTAGTTTTTAAATTTAACATTCCTTTTTATCGGGTTAAATGGACCACTGATCAAAACTATGGTGCCTCCTTGTCTGCAGGATAACACCACAAAAAATAATCCAATATGCAAAAATAAAAAATTAATCTTGTAAAATAATGTAGTAGTTAAAAATTGTCGAAGAGTTTTTTTTTCAAAAATAAAGAGATTATGGTGTTTCAAACTTTAGTAAGAAATTTTAGACTAAAAAAAATATATCTTTAATTATTTATAAAAGTTGCCTGTTAGAAAAAATGAACAAAGAAAATCGACATTTTGTAGAAAAAGTAGTTATTAAGATTTTTAAAAAAAAAGTTAAAAAATATTGAAAATTGACTGAGTAATATGGCAGAGAGTGTCTGAAAACAGGCAGCGGTCCCAATCCGATGCCAGGTCACATTTAATGCTATAACTTTGTAACGGCATGGAATTTTCTTAAAATTTCTTTTTTTAATAATTCTTAGAAGTACAGAGAATAAAAATCCTTAATTTTGAAAATTCGAGGTGTATGTAAACCAATTTTACCAAAATAATAAATAAAAAAATATATATAAATATGTCTGGCAATCATTAGAAAATTTAGTATGGCAATGAGAAAAAGGAAAATAATCTTATAGGCATTTAATTTATAGCTTAGTATATTGTATGAGTAAAAAAAATTAATTTCTTTTAGAATATCTACAGGGTATTAATATGTCAACACATTCTTTGGAAAGTTCTACTGGTGACAGATTTATTACTGGTTGTTTATTTTTAAATGGTAATTATTACAAACAAGGAGCTCGGTTATGCTAATGATTTTAAGTGGTTTGCGATATTAGCGTTTAATGTAGGATGTAAAGTTAAATAAAGTTAAGGATTTTTAATATTTGGTTAAAAGTCTGTTCGCCTGCACTTTAATAAAAACTAATTGTCCAGTCAAATAGAGATTTAACCTCGGAATGAGAGTTAGAAAACTAAAAATTTGCATAAATCTTTGTTTCGACATTTTAAAAGTTAGCTCAAAAGTCTCATAGGATCTCGTGTCCGCGAGTTAAGATATTCAAGATCAAACGTCGCGAAAATCGTTTTTTTGCAAATATCTTATTTCCTATGCTTCGAATGATATTTGAAGTTGTTATAAAACTTGTAGAGCATAAAATTCTCTACAAATTTAATTTCAAGTGATATTTTATATTATTAACCGTTCTGGAGATAGAACGCGAAGATTAGGAAGAGCCCGCCCGTATATTGGATAACGCTATGTCAAATGCGCAGAACAGTATATACAATTAATTATTTAAAGTAAATTACAAGATATAAGATCCTACCTTTTTGCTTTTTCAATGGGGCAATAAACGACCCTATTAATGTTTTGTGCATAGTTGCCAGGTATTACGATAAACGTGTTTTATTTTACTTGATTTGTATACCGCCCTCACTTGCACCTGCAATCATATTAGATCTATTTTTACCTATATATTTACTACCTGGCAACTCGGTTTGGAGCCCTTTAAGTATTTGATAATATAGGCCTAATGACTACAGGTCCCCATTAAGCTTCGAAAGATTTTTTTTATTATTTTTATTTTTAGTTTTACTTACAACTTAGAACGTAATGGTTTTATTTTAATTAAGTGGCGTCTGTGGGAAAATTGCGATCGCTTCCTATCGCAAGAGAAAACATTTATCACTTAACGCTAAACAAATAGTGAAAAATGTTTACGACAGTTTTGTAAAAAGAAATTTAAATATACAAAGTGCTTTGCAAGAAACCAGTGAACTAATAAAAACACCAGTTTTTATGATTAAGGGTATTGTAGGAAAACCATCACTCAGGAACAGGAAAAAAAAACTGAAAGATTTTCAAATGCATCATGTAGATGATTGTGAAAAAGACGTCCTCAGGAGAAAAATATATCCTATGTATGAAGAGCAATTGGTGCCGATACTAGATAAAATAAAATTAAGACTGGTGCAGTAGGGGACCAATATACATTGTGGCCGATCAACCCTTCACAGAATTCTGTTAAGGATGGGATTCACGTTCGGAAAAATCAACAAAAGGCAAGTAGTGATGGAGTCACAAAGATTACAAATCTTGTAACATACTTATTTACAAGAAATTAAAAAGTATCGATCAGAGAATTGGCCAGTAATTTACCTTGACGAAACATGGTTCGATAGCCATGATACTGTGCAAAAAGGGTGGGTTGGTTGGTAGCAGTACAAAATGTCAGACTAAGGCACCTTCAAATAAAGGTAAACGAAAAATCATTTTGCACGCTGGATCTGAAAAGAGTTGGGTTTCAAATTGTCTACTATTAACTGCAAATACATGAAAGGTTCTAGTTTGGACTATCACGAAGACACGACCGCAGAACTTTTTGAAAATTGGTTTCAAAATTTCCTTTTGCGAAATGTTCCCCAACAGAGTGTTATAGTTATGGACAATGCAAGTTACCATAGTCGCCTACTAAATAAGGTTCCTAATGCTGCCAACACCAAATCGGAAAGTACAGGAATATATGTTAGAAAATGACGTTTATTTTGACTTTAGTTGTAAAAAAGTGATCTTTTGGAAGTTTTGAAAGACTATAAATTAAAAAAGAAATATGTTTCTGATAGTATGGCTGAGAAAATGGGACACACTGTTTTACGGCTTCCTCCGTATTGTTGTGTGTTTGATCCAGTTGAACATATTTGGCATCAAGTTAAATCAAAAATAAGGGCATAAAAGGTTTCTCCGACTTTAAGCGTGTTAATGGTCGAATTAGTAAAAAAAGTTATTTCGAAAGCTGGAAGAATTCCATTCAGCACGTTGAAGATTCATATATTTATGTAAATAATATAAAACCATTGATAATTATCTCAGCTGATAACAGTGATAGTGACACCGAATTAGGCTTAAGCTAAAATATATTTTTATTTATACAATATGTCCCCCCTTGTAAACCCCATTCATTCAAACTGTATATTTGTATTTCTTATCCATTTGTTTTTACATGCATTTATAAATAAACATCTCCAAAAACACTTACCATGTTATTTATTTGCATTAATGAATAAAATTCGTAAGTCCATCTCTGCAACCTATCATAAACAAAAGGTCAGAATTTTTATATTGCCCACTTAAAACGGCAAAAATCAGGATCTTATATTTTGGGACAGGCTATACAAATAATAAAAATTAAGAAAATTATTTATTTATTTATAAAAGATATTTATAAATATTATTCGTAAATAAGACATCCGTATGATAATATTTAGTTAATTGCACAAAAAAATTGAAAGCGGGTATTTTTGATGGACCACAAAACAGTCAATTTGACAAAAACCCAAACTTTCTGAATTCAATGAATGAAGTCGAGTCTAAAGCTTGGAAATCGTTTGTTGTGATTACAAATTTTCTCTGAAAAAATATTTGTAAGTCCGACAACTATTCTCAGTTACTTGAGTGTATGTTATTCAATGTGAATCTAGGGTGCGACATGAGTATCAAGATTCATTACTTACATTCTCATTTAGATTGATTCCCAGGAAATCTCAGCGATTTCAGTGAAGAGCAGGGTGAAATATTTCACCAAGATATACGCACAATGGAAGAGCTTTATCAAGGAAGGTGAGACATCCATATGATGGCCGATTACTGTGGAGTTTGCAAAGAGATGATCCTCAAGCCATATATTTAAGAAAATCGTATAAAAGAACGTTTCATAGTGTGTAATTATATCAAACATAGAAAAAATGTATTTTTGTTCCATTTTTGAAGAAAAGTGTAATTTTATATAAATAAGAAAGTAGAGCTGGTGGCATGAAACCAGTATTTTTTCCGTAATCAGGTCTCAGGTATACCCCATAATACATATAAAATTTCAGGAAAAAATTTCAGTGTTGACCAGTGTTATTTCATTTCAGTGATAATTTCATTCAATCCACACCCTGTGGAGAATATTCCAGAATGTTTTCGAAATTTTTTGATCAGTACTTTTTGAGATAAGGGGGGACAGCGATTTTTTTCGCAATTTTTTTAAAATCATACAAAGAAAAGTGTGCGGCAGTATTACTTTATATATGTTTTTGAACTCGTGCTTTTACAAGTATTCATTTGACACTTCACTTGATAACCTGTTAAAAAAAAAAAATTTTCACTTCGATTTCATCCCCAAAATTAACCCTTTAAGTCAGAACTTAGCTTTCAAAACTACACGGCTCTGATGAGGCTATAGTTTCTATATTAGTGCCAAATTTCAACTTACTATGTTATAGTTTCGAAGAAAATCGGGTGTGACAGACACACAGACAGACAAATGGCCATCGAAGTGATCTTATAAGTGTTCCGTACGGAACACTAAAAATGTAATTACAATGTATTTAAACTATTTCATTTCAATATCTTATTATTTATATAAATTAACTAAATATTATTATACGGATGTTTTATTTATGAATAATATTTATAAATATGATTTATAAATAAATAAATTTTTAAAGTTAATTATAATATTTTTAAGTAATTAATTTTATGAACTATACTACGCATTTGAATCCACAGTTGATATAGCGTTATCCTATATACGGATGGGTGCTTCTCACTCTTCGCGCTCTATCTCGAGAATTATTAATTATATAAAATATCGCTTGAAACCAAATTTATAAAAAAAATAGCTTCAAACATCATTCGAAGCATAGGAAACAAGATATTTGCAAAAAAACCGATTTTAGCGACGTTTGACCTTGAATACCTTGACTCGCGGACAGGAGATTCTATAAGACTTTTGAGCTAACTTTTACAATATCACTCAGTATATATCACCACTACACCAAACACTTTATTTTTTGCATTCGACACGCGTGTCGCTATCCATGTTAGCTTCATCAGGAGCGATGATGGACGTCAATCATCGCTCCTGATGGAGCCAACATGGTTAGCGAAAAGCACGCCTAGCGCAAAAATAAAGTGTTTGGTGTAGTGGTGATATATACTGAGTAGTGACATTGTGCCAAAGATTCTACATTTCCAACATAGTTTAACTTTTAGAATGACTTTTAGAAAACAAAGATTTATATAAATTTTCAGTTTTAACTTTTATTCGAGAATGCTCTTTTTTTCACCTTATATAGCTAGATCATAAAATATTTGAGGGAAAAGATTAATATCAGATTTAGTTATGAATTCCCAGTAGTAAGTATAATTTATCTCACCTTTTACTTCCAAGCACTTAATTAATTAACATAAATTATCTAAATGACAAGCAAATTCTGTCAGAGATAAATTAAAATAAATGAAGCAGACATTCGATTAACTCAAATGTACTTTTTTTTTTTAACTCAACTTACTGACCGAAAATGATTGAGTATATTTTTATTTTGACTAATTGTTTTAAAAGATCAAGGCAGATGTCTAAAGCTATAATTGAGCTGTTAATATTGTTTCTCGTTTTCTCAGGCCGACTCATCCGGAAATAGGTTTTAATTTTATTAAATGTGATGCTTTTTAAATTCCTTTATATTTTATGTGATAGAATTTATGTGACAGCTTTGTTAAATAACTTTGTTGTGTTTTTATTTTAAAATAGTGTTTCGATTAATATATTGTCGTTGTCCTGTAACAATTTGTGGTTTTGACGTTGATGTAGTATGGGGTATTTATAGGTATTTATAAAAGATTTTTAATTTAGAGCTTCGATGCAGGTAATTTTAGAGTATTTTTTTGGTATTTTTTTGGGAACAATTTTGCAATACTGTAGCAATATTACTATATTAACATGGGGTGAAAAGTCTCGCGACATTCCGAGAGATGGCAACACAAACAAAAAACCATTAGTGGAGGCAAATGCCGTTAAAATTTTCATGATTTTTTGGAAAAATTTTTGGGTACTGCTTGGAAATCGATTTAATACTTTGAAACAAGTGCAAACATAATGTAAATGAGTTTTCTCAGCCTAATTTTGAACACAAGGCCAGTTTTCTTTTATTTTAGTGCATTTTTTTTTTCATATTTTAACGCTTTCGGCTCACTATTTCCTAAATATTTCAACTTCTGTTCGTTGTTTTGCGACAAAAAAAAATCATTTGACTTGTCATAAAATTGTCTAAAGAACTGCGTAGATTGCAGTACCAATATTAAGTACATAACCTAAAAAAAGTATTTACTGCGGCAAACTGAAAAGTGCTTTTTTACGGGGAACTATCGTTCAACTTGATATTATGGCTTGAAATTATAGGAAAATATAACTTTTATATTAACTAAAAAGTGTGCCAAACTTTATTAAAAAAATATTAAGAGGATTGGTCAAAAACTCGCTTTTTTAGCCTAAATCGTATTATTGATTTTTTTTGTTGGTAGAAGGTCGTAGGAATCTTTTTTTTTTAAATATCGAAAATTTTATGCTTTTTAAGATGGTTAGAAGGGAAAAATAAAGAATATAAAAAAAAAAACTATTTTATTTTTTAATTTTTTTGTTACGAAAAAAATCCCATTTTTATCGCTTTTGCTCTAGAAAAGGTCTAGTTCATATTTCTATTTAATATTTTATCTATAATATATAAAATACAACGTTTCTCTGTCTGTCTGTCCGTTTTTAGTGCGTTTATTACTCGAGAACCATTTATCCGATTTACATATCGTACTTTTTTTTTTTTAAACATACCTTTGGCCAGACTATCTATAATATATATAAAATGCAACGTTTCTCTGTCTATTTGTCTGTACGTCCATTGGTGCTCTGGTCACTCGAGAACCACTTATCCGATTTACGTGCTTTTTTTTAAACATACATATGTTTTCTGGCTAGGTTATAGGATATATCTCATTGCGTTAGGTAACATAAGGAATAAGCAGTGACGATAATGGTGAATCAAGTCGGAAAAAAGTTTGCCGCTAGCGCGTTCTCTTGGAATATACTGCCTAAACCATTAAATATGGAATAATATCATGTAGCAAAAAATATAACATATAAAATGCAACATTTCTCTGTCTGTCTGTCTGTTCTTTAGTGCGCCTATCACTCGAGAATCACTTATCCGATTTACGTTTTTTTTTTTTAATTTATACATATGTTCTCTGGTCAGGTCCTCTATAATCTATAATATATATAAAAATGCAACGTCTCTCTGTCTGTCTGCCTGCCTGCCTGTCTGCCCGTTAATGCGCTTATCACTCGAGAACCACTTATCTGATTTACGTGCTTTTTTTTTTTAAACATACATATGTTCTCTGGTCAGGTTATAGGATATATTTTATTACGCTAGGTGACATAAGGAATAAGCAGTGAAGATAATAGTGAGTCAAGTCGGAAAAAAGTTTGCCGCTAGCGCGTTCTCTTGCAATATACCTCCTAAACCATTAAATATGGTATAATATCATGTAGCAAAGAATATAATATATAAAATGCAATGTCTCTCTGTCTGTCTGTCTGCCTGTCCGTTTAGTGCGCTTATCATTCGAGAACTACTTATCCGATTTACGTTTTTTTTTTTGTAAATTCATGCATATGTTCTCTGGTCAGGTTATCTATAATCTATAATATATTTAAAATGCAACATTTCTCTATCCGTTTTGTCTGCCTGTCTGTCTGCCCGTTAATGCGCTTATCACTCAAGAACCACTTATCTGATTTAAGTGGTTTTTTTTAAAACATAATATGTTCACTAGTCAGTTTCTAGGATATATTTTATTACGTTAGGTAACATAAGGAATTAGCAGTGACGTTTTAAAAGTGCATCAATTCCCGCGGGGCGGAGCCGCGGGCACGGCTAGTCTTAAATATAATATAAAAAAGTGATTTTAGAACAAATACTACCTATTTTACAATAAAATTATGATTTAGATTTAATCCATTATTGTATTAATACATTTACTAAAATTATCGCAAATACAATATTTATAATTTTAAAAAAACATTCGTGTTCTATAGCGTATTTGCTCGAGTTTGTTTTCGGCTATATTCAAAATTATGAGATTGATTATCTGAATCGGATTCATACTGGCACGAGTATAAAAGGTTGGCGCTGTCTCAGTCACTTTTATCTATAGAACCATCTAAAATTATTAACAAAGATGAGTCATCGGAAAAATAATCTGTAAATTCATCTGTCAACGATTCTGACTGATAATAATCTTCAATCAGCTCATTCTCATCATTTTCATTTAGATCTTGCAAGGATATTTCTGCATCATCTTCCCAATTCGAACAATTCAAACCATTGCAATGTTGAATTTTTCGTAACGAAGAAAACTTGCGAAATAAGATAGTTTTTTTGTATATTCTTTATTCTAACCATCTTGAAGAGCATAAAATAGCATATTTAAAGAAAAAGCTTCCTACTGCCTTTTGCCCACAAGAAAAATCAATAATAAGATTTGGACTAAAATGCGAATTTTGACCAATCCTTTTAGTATTTTTTATTAAAATTTGGCACACATATATAAAAGCTATATTTTCCTATAATTTGAAGCCGTAATATCGAATTGAACGGAAGTTACTCGTAAAAGACCATTTTTCAATTTGTACTAAATCATTTTTTTAGGTTATGTACTTAATATTTTTTGATTCAATCTACGCGTTTTTTTAGGCAAATTTATGACGAGTAAAATGAGTTCTTTTTGTCATATAACAACGACAGAAGCTGAGATATTTAAGAAATAATGAGTCGAAAGCGTTAAAATGTGAAAAAATGCGTAAAGATGAAAAGTGACCTTGCGGTCAAAATTAGGCTGAGAAAACTGGTTTACGTTATGTCGGCACTTTTTTAAAGTAGTTAAATCGATTTCCATGCTGTACCCGAAAATTTCCAAAAATCATGAAAATTTTACGCTGTTTGCCTCCACTATATATGATTTTCAGTTAGTGTCAACGCTCCGAAGATTCGTGTACAATTCTCATGATATTTTGTCTATTAGTTTGCGAGTTCCAGCTGCACAAAAAAAAATCAACCGTTTGTTCTTAATGACAGCAAAGTGAAAATGAGAGAGACATCTGACATCATGAAGATCTTAACAAAATGCGGGGCAGGCATATTTTGCGTGAATATTTGCATATGAAAAAAAGCTACGCTCCCGATGGGTGCCGCCGCACTCTCATGATTGATCACAAACAGCAACGTGTCTGTTCCTGCGTAATCCAAAGGAATTTTTGAATCGATTCGTAATAATGAAGGAAACATGGAACCATCATTATCTGCCTGAGTCCAACAGGAAATTTGCAGGGTGGCTAGAACGCCTTTAGCGAAGAAAAAGGTGTCGTTTCATCAAGATAATGCACCAGATCACAACTCCATAAAAATGATGGCGAAATTGGAACAATTGGGCTATGAATTGCTTCTTCATCCACCGTATTCACCAGATCTAGTCTCCACCAATTATTACCTTTTTCCAAATTTAAAAAGATGACTCCAGGGAACGAGTTTTGACTTGCATGGAAAACTGAGGCTTATTTTAGAGAGGTCGACAAATCGTACTATATGAAACGAATTCAAATGTTGGAAGATCGCTGAAGTAAGTTCTCGTTCTTGAAGGAAACTATGATGAAGAATAAAAATCGATTTTTTGACAAAAATATTGTTTTTTGTTTCAAAAGTCTCTGGACTTTTCACCCCATGTATAATAAATGTCTGGAGTGTGATCCTAGGCTAAACGTCGGAAAATAATTCAAAAAAATAATGACTTTCATCGATTAGCCTTCTTCATTACATAAGAGAAATGATATAAAAATTCGCACAATAAAGGGCTTGCAGAAGAAATAAAAAACTGAAATTATTTTCATTTTTCGATGTAATTATCATCTTCTTGAATATATTGTTCACAACTTGAAATTAACTTCTATATGCCTACAAAAAATATTTTCTTTGAAGTCAAGATGCATCGAAATCGCCGTCTTAACGTCTTGAAATATTTTGCCCTCAAATTTCCTGTTCAAATTTGTCAAGTTCAATGTGTCCTCATTCGATGCATATGTATATATGTCGGGATATTTTTTTTCCATTTCCATAGCTGTGTGAGAGGTGCCCTGCGGATCATACAGAAGTCCTACGTAGTATTCTACGGTAAAAGAAAACATCTTTTCCTTTGTAATGTATAAGTAATATCCCTTCCGTATCTCAAAAATTTATAGCCATCATCTTTCTGGACGTTTCACGCACATTAAATTTCTTGAGCGATATTATACTCCTTTTATACCATAAACTCCTGTTTGATACAGGTTAATAGTATTACCCAAATTTCATCCTTAGAAAAAATTTTTGGCAAAACATGACTTGGTTTTTGCTACACTGGTCTAAAAAATGCTTTTGAGGTTGAATGATGAAGCTCAGCATCCACATTAAATAAAGTTTTAAGAACTTAAGATAATCATAAAGGATTCTTAAAATAGTAGTTTTCCGAGGTTATTCCCCATTTTTTTAATGAATGTCGTCTTGTATCGTTGCTTTGCGTAACTAAGCCTAGTGAATTGTAGAACATGGTTTTGCCAGGACAACAGTTCCATTTCAACTTATCCGGGTTTTGTATATAAACAAGATAATACTCATTTTGCTACATTTTCTCCGACTTTAACTTTTTGTATGATGATTATTCATAAACGAATATCCTCATGGGGTTCAAACACCATCTATATACCTGTTATAACAGGTGAGTAATATAATAAGCAAGAATAACTACCCCTTGCACCCCCATTTTTTGTTTGCCCCTCGTCTTTCTAAATTGAGTCGACGAGATATTTCCGAAGATTTTATTTCTATTTCCTAGGACGCTTATAAATAAGTATGTCTGTACTTATAAATACAAAGACATAAAACAATTAAAAAGTATTGTACTAATGCCGTCTGGAATATAATAGATATCACCCTAATTCTGGCAAAATCCCAACTATTTTAAATATGTGCGGCGAAAGTATCATACACGTACTACAATGTAGAAAAAAAAAGGTCGTTGGAACACTTGTTCTTCGAATCACAACGGCTGTGTCATGTTATTTAGTGTTAATTAGCAACAACAAAATCTGTATTGTCATCATCCAGTATTCTGCAGGAATTGTACTAAATTGTACTGTTTTTAAATTTGTCAATATAAAATTATTTATACGAACAGACCTGAACCCAACTGGTTATCTGACTAGATGGTAAAGAACACCTGAATGCTTAAATCAGTAAAATCAGTAACATCCACTATTACTTGACTTGTGCCACTCCTGGCTTGCTCAGTACGCTCGAAGAGTAAAGAGACCTGAAGATGCCTCTTACAAACGTAGGGGATGTGGCAAAACATCACTTAAAAAATCATTATTTTGTAAATTTCCTGTTCGAATTCTTCGTTCATAATAGACAGATTTTCAGATTTGATCTCTGGCAGAGAAGAGGAGGATGTTTTTTAGGTTGTGAAAATTAATATTAAATTTTTTCGATCTGTTATGTGAATGTTATTCTTAACCTAAGGGCAGTGTGTCCACTCTGTCGATACTTTTCGGTACGTAGTTTGACATTAGTGGTTAAATTTCGTCTAATAAGCACAATGGTTGAAAATGTGACTAAGACGCAGTAGCAAAGGAGGTGAGCCCTATCTACTATAAATGAGTTAGTCATTAACCCGATTCTTTGTAAGAGTGCAGTTCTATCGAGATACCACCAAACTCAGGCATGAGTCCATCATCTGCAGAGTTGATGGAGCTCTGAGTAAGCACAAGGTGAGCTGATATACTGTCTAAGAGATGAAATCCATTAAAAATCAGGCAAGCCAAATAAATAATGAGACGTTCTTGAGGCTAATGCCTCTTCCTCACCATTGGACATTTCGGAAAATCAAGTGACGAACTTCAAATATAAAAGGTAGTGGATTCCTAAGGGATTATCCACTTGCCTTGTAGGGTATCTAAATATGCACCGAAAAGTGATTCCTAGGCCGATGTTTTTTTTTTTCATTTACTAGTGATGACTGCATGTTAGTCATTATTTTTTTTCTGTGTGTTGTGTTTCAAGATTGGCGATCTGATAATAAATATTTAACAATCAGCTGTTTTTGAGAACAAATTGGAAGGAAGAAAGGAGATTATCTTATGAGGTTAAGGTATAACGTTAACTGGACATTCCGTTTTCCATTACTAATGTCCTTCTTATTTACGATGATAATCAAGCCGGATGTGGTTGTGACTGGATTTGACGTAAGAGCTGGTTATCATTGGGTGACTAAAAAGACGTCGAGAATGGTAGCCAAGCAAAAGTTTTGAAATAAGTTTAATACATTATTTGGTAAGTTTTGTTTGTGAAGGAAAATCTTGACCAGGTTATATTGTATTAAATATATGTAGTAAAAGCGACAGTTTTATATTTCTGTGTTTAGTGCCATCATAGTCAAGCACACATTTGACGTGCCATAAATTCCTTTAATATCGATCACCTACTAAAATGAGGGCGGAATGGCAGTTAAATAATAATTTAATATAAATGTATCGTAGGGAGTTTCAATAGAACCTAAACAACGTACTGAATTTGATTGGTTCGTTGTTGGGGTAGGCGAGTGTGCCTCTGCATTGCAGCCTCTTGGTTTATTGGGCTCCCCTTTCTTGGTTACATTAGAGTCGCCTCTTTCACAAGGTTTGTTAGCTTCCTTCCAGTCGCTTCATGTGATAACTTATCAACACAATGTAGATATAGGATGTTCATAGAGGTTTCTTCTTCTTCACCACATTGTCTGCATGCCGTGGGACACTTGTAGATACCTATTTTCTGTAAATGTTTGCTCCGGTGACAGTGCCGGTGATCAGTCTCACCATTAGTTTGGCCCGGGCGCTTGTTAAGCAAACGACGTTAGTTGTTAGTTGCTTCGAAGGGCCGAAAATTACGTCCGTCACATATCTTTGGCCAAATTTTGCGAGCGAACAATCTTGATGTTGCTGATAGAACCGTCTGTTTATTCTCGTTTTGGTATACTAAACGCTGATTATGTAGCTCCGTGGCGCCTTTACACGGAGACCAGGATCAGAAAGAAATAGGTGTACCTCGGAGCGAGACGATCGCTTCATTGTCAACACAACTCTAAGAAATCGTCACTTGACCGGCGTTGAGTTCTAGTAGGAGCTCTGACAAGTGGTCGGGCTGTCAGTCATTGGACAGTCAGAAGAAGACTAATGTGCTAATTCGTCCGCTTTTTCGTTACCTTTTATCCCCGAATGTCCTGAAACCCACAGTAGTTCTCCTCTGTTGCTCCTAGAGAACAGGTGCAACATGCCACGTTTACACTCCATCCTGATTCTACAGTATAGGCGCCTAAAGCTTTTGGAGCAGCGGAACTAAATTTAGTACAATTCGTACTAAAATGACAACAGTGAATTGAAATTAAGTTCTTTATGTCTTGCGTAACAAATGTGATGATTATGCTGAAATCGGTAGGGCATGGCATGGCGCTTAGACAGTTATTATATATGTGTAAATCAGCTGTTTGTCTTAAATGATCCACGAGTAAAATCGGATTAAAGCAAGATACAGCGAAAGACATAATATGAGACAATACGAGTATGTGTATAAGACGTATGTACTAATTATTTAATATACTTTATACAAATCCCTATACTCCAGCACCTTATAATTATGGAGTAAAGAACTCAAGTACCTTTTTCTTCATTTTCTTTTCTGTTGCATGTTATTACACCCTCACTTATTTATTTTTCGCTAAACGAATACAACATAAAACTATGGGTAGCAGTGATAGATTATGAAAAAGCATTTGACTCGATAGAGATATGGGTAGTTTTAAACGCTTTAACTAACTGCAGAATAGATGACAGGTATACAGCCCTTATTAAATATATATATATATATATATATATATATATATATATATATATATATATATATATATATAATATATATATATATATATATATATATATATATATATATATATATATATATATATATATATATATATATATATGAAAACACAATAATGCAAATAACGACAGATATACATACAAACAAATTCAAGACATATCGTGGAGTACGACAAGGTGACTTTCCTCTCCTAAATTGTTTACATTAGCAATGGAAGACATCTTTAGAACGCTAGACTGGAAGGAAAGAGGAGTAAATCTCGCCGGCGAGAAACTTAACCATTTGAGGTTTGCTGATGATGTAATATTGATAGCAAAAGATAAAATAGAACTTCAAGAAATGTTAGAAGTACTAAGTGAGGCATCCAAACAGATAGGACTAAAAATAAACATGAACAAAACAAAGTATTTAACAAATGAAATAGAAGAACAAGAGGAGATCAGTCTGGAAGGAAAAATAATAGAACAAATGGACGCGTTTGTATATCTAGGTCAAGGAATCCAACTTTCAAAGAACAATCTGACAGCAGACCTACAAAAAAGAATATCACTGGTCTGGTCGGCGTTCGGAAAACTACAAGACGTACTCCAGTCGGAAATACCAAACACGCTGAAAGCAAAGACCTTTGACCAATACTTGTTGCCACTTTTAACGTACCGCACAGAAACTTGGTCCTTCAATAAAAATATCATATATAAGCTCCAGGAAGCACAAAGGTCCATGGGAAGAAAGATGCTAAATGTTAAACTACGAGGTCATATACAGAATGCTGAAATACGAAGAAGCTCCAAAGTAACCGATGTAATAGAAAGACAGTGTACTCTAAGATGGAATTGGGCTAGACACGTAGGAAAAATGCAAGATAACAGATGGACCCGTAGGATCATAGAATGGAGACCCAGAGAGAATAAGAGAAGTAGAGGAAGATCGCAGACGAGGTGGACGGACGACATAAAACGGATGGCAGGGCACGATTGTATGGGGAAAACACAATAGAGAAGAATGGAACAACCTGGGGGAGGCTTACGTCCGATGAGGGACAGAATAAGCCGCAGAAGAAGAAGAAGAAGATGAGTTTAATTATATAATTTATTATATTAATTCATAAAAATATTCCATTATCTTCTTTTCTTTATGTACGAAACGAATGCATTATATACTGCACAGTATATATAAGAGGCACGAATGCGCACTAGCAATCTGATTTCGTCTTGCTTCTCTCTTTAATGGCAGTCGCTTCGCTTACAGTCGAAATTAGGGCGCTAGTTATATAGGAGTATTACGTATATGGAAAATTTGCTCTATCCAATAAGAAGTTGGTAAATGGTGACCGTCTGAGCAGTATCTTTATCTCTTGCATCAGCTTTATCTTGTTGAGGTGTAGATTTAAAACTTTATAATGGCATGAATTTTCGAGCACATTTACGATATTTGATCGTTTACGTATTGCGCAGTCGGGAAATATGTATATTTATTTTAATTTAACTGGTAATTCTAAGTTATCTTATGGTAAATAAACTTTAATATTATTCTGGTATACCATATTTTTTATTTTATTGTATTTTTTTTCCAAAGATTTCTTGTAAAAAACATTATTTTGCATTCCGCCATTCTTTCATATGTAAATTTTATTTTATTTCTACACGACTTAGGACTGTACTGAAAGTCGAACTTTTATATTCCTTATTTTATTCCCCCGAGCATGGCGGCACAATGCAACCCTTAATATTTCCTTTTATTGCCTTTCGCACCCTTAAAAGCACCACATAAAGGGCAACGACGTGGCTATTTTAATAAGTATTTCTTGGGGTTATATTTTCACTTTTGGTATTATTAAGTTCAGTTTATTAAGATGAATTGAGGTTTGATTGAGTTGGACATAAGGACATCCAGACGACTTATAAATTTCGTTATTTTTAATTATATTAATCCATATTTAACAGTACCGACCGAAAGGCGAATTAAGTGCAGATCCTACATTAACGTACGGCTTGAATTCGGAACAGATATAAACTGTCCGGTGATCTACATCAAGGCTGTCCAGGCCGGAGACGTTTACTGGCAATACGACACAGACTGGTGGGCCGTAGAAAATATATATTATCAATCTTTAAATAAATGCAAATAAAAAAAATACATGAGATATTATTCATACAATATTTTATTGCTTCTTCATTAATTTCTCTTTTACTGTTCTATCAATATCAACTTCACTATGCCCTTGCCAAATGCATTCGTGAACAAGTGACTTATCCGATGGTGACCTGTATTTAGATTTTATAAAACTCATTGTGGAGTAAGTACTTTCACATAGGTAAGTACTACCCACTATCGAACTCATTCTTAAGCCAAAATTGGTAAGTTTTGGGAAAACGCTCACCGAGGAGCATAAAAAAATCTAACTTTGTTTCAGTTCTACCCTTGTAAAAGGGGCCGGATTGTAGATCACATAGCTCCAATTGATAGTCGATCTTTACGCTTTAAATGTGCGTTAATGGATGAGTGCTCAAACTCAAAAATTACTTCGTCAATGTACTTAATGTGGTAGGGAAAGTTGGCTCCTTCGAAATTTCCCATCTCAATGTAATGATCTTTACAATTTGGAAAAAAATGAAAAATCTTTCTTTTCTAGTGACATTTTGAATAATTTCAGTTTACTTTTAAACCCTTACACATTTCCATTTAAGTATGCTATATTGTGTTGTTTTCCTTGTAACTTCAAATTTAATTTGTTCAACTACTGTGCTATGATGGTTAAAAATGCGAGATCGGCGAGGAATTCAGGATCTTTCATTTTGTTTTTCTAGTTCGGTTGTATCAGATTTTATCTCATTTTTCAGGAATACAGGTATTTCCTTTCGTAAAGTAAAAAACGCTCGAATTACTGATCATCTCATTTCTGAGTGTAAAAGTAAATCTGTGATGAACGGAGAACGAAATCAAATGGACGTTAAATAGATCATCAAGGAAACGTTGTTATCGATAAGAAGGAGAAACTGAAGATATGGCAACACTATATTACAGAGTTATTTTCTGATGCAAGACCAGATCAACCACAATACTCGATAGACTTGTTTTGGCCCTGTGTTACCACCGTTGAAGTGCGCATTGTAATAAATCAACTGAAAATGGAAAAACCATCGGTCTCGATGATCCCATGGGCAGTTTCTTAAGCTCTGAGATGAGGGTGAGATTAAGTGGCTTACGATGAGCTACAATAAAATCTATGATCTAGGCAGAATACCAGAAAGCCATCTTTCAAAAATATTTCTGAAAATCAGTCACAGAAGAATATATACTCGTAAATTGTGTGAAGAAAACATGCCTGCTACAAATCTCGATTTTCCTGATGCCGTGGAAACCAGTGAGGCCTTATTTTCTATGCAGGTTTTGATTCAGTGATGTAGAGATGTCAATTGTGACATATATCTGTACCTGATCGATTACCAAAAGGCCCTTGATAGAGTCCAACATCACAAAATGGTCGAAATTCTGAAAGACCTTCGTCAAGATGGAAAGGATCTGCGGATTATTTGCAAATTCTACTGGAACCAGATGACATTTATTCAGGCAAAAGGGTTCAGAAGCAATATCGATTAAGCGTGGAGTAAGGTAGGGCTGTGTCTTGTCTCCACTATTGTTTAATATATACTCTGAGCAAAAGTTCAAGGAATCACTGAAAGAGGCCGATGAAGGAATATTGCTTAATGGGGAGCCAATAAATAATATTCGTTATGTTGACGATACGACCGGTTATGGCTGATAACTTAAAGGGTCTACAACGTATTATGACAAAAATAAACGAAGTCAGTAATCGATAAGGCCTCGAATTTAATATCAGTAAAACAAACCACATGGTAATCAGCAAGTCTCCGGTTCCTGCAACCCTGTTGATGTTTAACAATCAACAGGTACAAAGAACTCCACAATATTCATATTTAGGTACCATGATAAAGAAACAGTGAGATCACTCGCAGGAAATTCGTTGCCGTATCGAAAATGCTCGAGCAGTGTTCCTTAAAATGACATCACTTTTCAAAAGTACAGCAATAAAAAAAATAAGACTTCTAAGATGTTATGTCTTCAGTGTCCTTCTTTATGGGGTGGAATCTTGGACACTGACTGAAGCCACTTCTAAGAAATTTGAAGCAATTGAACTGTGGCTATATCGCAGAATTCTGAAAATTTCTTTATACTGACTATATTACCAACAAGGACGTCTTACGTGGCACGAACAAGAAACTGGAAATTATGAAAACTGTTAAAGTAGGAAAATTTGAGTATTTAGGACACATAATGAGAAATTCTCACAGATATGGATTACTACAGCAAATACTCCATGGAAAGGTTTTTGGAAAAAGAGGACCAGCACGCAGGTGTATCTCCTAGCTAAACAATTTACGAAATTGGTTCTCAACAAATACTACCGGTCTTTTTAGAGCTGCAGTGGATAAAGCAAGAATAGCCAGAATGATTGTCAATATTCGAACCGAATAGGCACTTTAAGTAAAGATTGTGGCAATACCGTACGCTTAGGGCTCATGTTTGTAAGTTTTGGAAACTTCTGTTATGTTGTAAAGAATATTGAATAGAGTATATTTAGAGATTATTAGCATTGCTCTTTTTTCAGGTTTTCAACAAATTTTGACGAAATTCTCATAGACTTTATTATATATGTAACATTAATTTTTTCCTAGATTTTAAGATCATATTACAAGACCGTTTTTCTCTGTAATTCATGCAATAATTGCTAATTTAAGTTAAGCAGTGAATTTATATTTTATTACCTTTTTATATTTAATTGAGCAGTGTAACTCAAATTGTACTAAGCGTATGTAATCGATTTATTTAATTTTATTTGCATTGAATATGTCTGGTTTATGATTAAGACGAGCACCATCGGTCCTTATCTATCAAGTAAACAAACTTTCTATATCGTACCTTTTAAAAAGCCGTTTCTCATGCTTGGAATAAGTGATATGAGAATCGACACAACCTTCATAATTCTAATTTAAAGACTCTCAGTAAATATGTGCACTCTCATAGCATAAGAAGTTTTTTATTTAGTCTATGTAATTTTAAGGGTGTAATAAATGTAAGAAATTTTTATTTTGTTAATATACTTTTCTCTGTGTTAGCGTAGTGTTTCACTGAACTCCCGTTCTATCTTACAGGACGTAAAAGTTGTAGACTTATTCAATTATCTAGCAACATCTAAATAGTCTTCAGTATTTTTTCATTTTTTAAGCTGAACTTAGATTTTTTAATTTTGAATGAATTGTGCCCAAAGCAGTACAACTAAGGTTTAAACAACTATAGAGACTATTTTCAAAAGGCCTACAAAAATTACCTCGTTCTCCATGTTCTCTACCAGTAACAAACAGGCTAGCTGATGTCTTAATTTTGTTCTCTCTCAGTATTAATATTCACTCAATCCATTCTCAAAAATTAAGATATACATAAGGGTCCAAATAACAGCCTTTATTTAATAAATAAAGTATTTATTAAAATAGAAAGAATAGGGCGTGACAATATATTTAAAAATTTAATATAATCTTGTTTATTGGTAGTAGGACTTTTGTTTATTTAAAAAATATATGGCAGTACGGGCGGTCGTAACTTTTGTATCATCTTCATGAAACAAAAAAAAAGAAAAAAAGTTTTATAACGAAGCAAGTGAGTGGCGGTCCTTTTATTAAAATTTTAAATCTCATTAAATAAACTTCATTATTTATGCGTAATATCGCAAAGATCTCGGCGCCTAATTTATGCAAAATTGCCCTCTAAAAGTTTCCCATTATGAATTATAACAGAAAATTTTTGGTGACTTTTTCGGTTCGCTTACCTGACGACTTAATTCTAATTTATTATGATCCTTTTGGAACTTCGGGAATAGAGTTTATAGAGTTTTTTGAAAGTAAATTATAAAAACAAGTTTTTATCACTCTAAATTTAAACATTTAAAGGTAAAGTACCACATATTTTATACTTCAGTCTGGAAAATTATACAGGGTGCCCCGTATGTATGGAATAATGATTTCACAGCATTTATTAATCAGTGATATCAAAAATATATATAAATAAAAAGCTATAGGGTGTTATACATTGCACATGCTGACGTTGACAATAAAATGTTTTGAACTGTCAGTTTGAAGAAATTACGTCATTTTGATTTTTTTCAAATGGAATGCCCTGTACATTTTATTTTTGTATCCTACTAAAAATTCCATACCATATGTCTAAATTGAACTGTTTTGGAATTTGAAATTTAAAATAAAAAAAGGCAAAAAAAAACCTATTAGTAAATACTCTAGGTTTTAATTTTAAGGCAACAATTGCTCAAAATATCTATCGTTAACAGCCCCAGGCAATGACCCAATCTGTCATAAACAGCCTGAACAGAGTTTTGCAGAGAATTGGGGTGATCTGTGCTACTTCATATTAAATTCTTTACTATAAATCTTCGACAGTTTCAGGTCGACTTTGGTAAATTTTGGTTTTCCAATGACCTCATAAAAAAATCGAGTGGCGTAAGGTCGGGGAACTCCTTGCGGGCCATTCTATAGCACCTCTTCTGCCATATCCATCGATTAGGAAAAAATCGCATTCAAATACCTACGAACATTGATTTCATAGTGAGGAGGTGCTCCGTCCTGTTGATACCACCGGGATACTTCTTAGGGGTATCCAAATTATTTTCATCTAGAAAAAGACCTGCACAACTTGGAATAACTTGCTCTTAAAGTACCTATAAAATACCGCTGTCCTGTAAGATTTCCATTGAAAAAAAAAGGTACCGATGATATGACGTCCACAAATCGCTGCCCACACGTTTATCTTTTTGTGGTCTTTGAGAATGACTGTCGATTATTCAGTAGGGATTCTCAGTAGACCAGTACGGCAGTTATGCCTGTTAACCCTTTCCGTTAAGACGAAATGTGGCCTCGTCAGAAAAATCAATATTATGAAATTAGGTTAGGAATCATTATTGATTCGTTCCATCTTGACCTCGCAAAATTTAACGCGTCTATCGTAGTCATCTTCAGATAATTCTTGCAATAGAATCGGTTTTTATGGATGCAATTTTTCTTCATTCAGTATACGAGTTAAGGTACCTTTGTTTATGTTGCGGTCTAGGTAAAGCTGACGAGTGGCTGTATGGGGATTTTCTGCAATTTCCAATAAAACTTCTAACTTTTTATTATCGCCTGTTTGAACTTTTGGAGGTTCAGATTTAGAACGATCCTTAATATGACCTGATTGTCAAATCGTTTTTAATGTTTTGCTAACTACGGATAGGGTAATAGGTTCTCGAGTCGTATATTCTGCGTTAAAAAGATCACACACCACCTCCTGTTGTGTTCTCCTACGGTCTCCGTAACCAACCATCATTAACAAAGCGTTCTTTCAGTTTCTGTTAAATGTCACCATTATGATATTACGCTCAAATTAGAGTTTCACAAAATTTCGCAATAAAGGTTTTCGTCAGTCTTAATTTCAAATGTCAATAATTCCAAAACAGTTCAATTTAGATATATGGTATGTTTTATCGTCAACGTCAGCATGTGCGCCATGGGAATCATGCCTCCAACCGGATTTATGGTTAAATTATTTTTTTTGTATACCGCTAAATATTTGGAAATTGGCCATTAAGGGTTTCTTGGGGTACTGATTAAGAATCTGATGACAGATTTGAAAAATTCAAAATGGCCGATCCAATATGGCGGCTAGAGAGTACATAATTCATTTAATTTTACCAATTTTTTTTTGATGTGTCTACTAAGGGGGTTTTTTGGGTGTGGCTAATGTCAGAATCGTGGAAAAACATTCAAAATGGGTTATTCAAAATGGAAGTGTATATATAAAAAAATAATAAAATGAATTCTCATTATATTTATATAAAAAAATAAATATATTTAATAATAATTGGATAAATACAAGCACAGTAAATAAGAAGAATAAATTACAAAAAAATTATATAACAGAAATACTTTACAAACAACGTAAACATTTTTTAGTCACTTTCTTCTTCTTTAAATTGTTCACAATTTTCCATTTCATCAATAGACAATACAATTACGCCCGGGCGTCGCACAGAGGACAGAGATAGATCGGGCTGGAGGCGTTGCGCGCGCGTTTCTTCTCCTATCGCCATTAAACAAAATTACAAAACAACAAAAATAAAAACTATTCAGTCATCATCCGGAAAGCTGAAAGTCTCCCCTCCCCTGCGGCAAGCTATCATTTATTTTAGTTTTTTTACACTCTGGAAACAAGTAATTTCGATTAACCTTGGAGCGGTGCGCGTAGACTTTCAAATTAATCCGTTTGGCGCGCTACACTTTTTGAATCACTTATCCGAATTTTTAATAAATTTTCACGCTAATAAAAAAAATCTAGAAAAAAAATTTATAATGTTATTTTTAGTGCAAAATTTCCCGTTCATTCACGTGGTGCCATTAGTTTTTATCCGTATCTTTTTTATTTTTCGAGATATTACCGAAAAATCGAATTTTTGATTTTATCTTTGATTTATGTGGGTTAGCGTACATTAAACTTTAGCAAACCGAGGAGGTTTTTATCGTAATTCTACGTCCATAAAACTGTCTGTGTGCCAAATGCAGCCTGTTGACATTTAATGAGACCTCAAAACCCCTGGCGACTGGCTACCAGGTAGTTACAAGTATGAAATGCGGATTTCAAACAACCAACAGATGGTGCACCAATGCAGTTTGTGCTATAAAGATTTGACACTGCGCCATTTTGTTGTAAGTCATCAAATGAGCAGGTGTCAGACGCGCACGAGTGATAAATTTGGCAAAAGTGTGGTGCATAGTGCCATAAATTTATACCGAACAAAGAGCAATCACGGACAGCATTAATTTTTTTGGTTTTCATTTTGAACAAAACTGCTGTTGAATCAAGCCGATTACTTCGAGAAGCTTATGGTGAACATGCTCCATCTCAAGGCAACGTGTGAACGATGGTTTCGCGGCGTTGTATCAAAAGTGGTGACTTCGATGTTGCAGTACAAGGAACGTGGGAAAACCGTCAAAAAAATACGAAGATGTGGAATTGTAAGCATTGTTGGACGATGAAGATTCGTAAAAACACAAAAACAACTCGCCAAGCAATTGGGCGTTGGTCAACAAGCCTGTTTCCAATCGCCTACGAGGAGGTGGGAAAGATTCAGAAGACCGGTAGATGGGTACCACATAAGTTGAACGACAGGCAATGGAAAAGCGCAAAAACACGTGTGACATTTTGTTCGCTCGGTACAAAAGGAAATCGTTTTGCATCGTATAGTTACAGGGGGATGAAATGGTGGATTTATTTTGAGAATCCCAAGGGCAACAAAATCATGGGTAGACCCAGGCGCAACCAATCCACATCGACCACAAGACCAAATCGCTTTGGCACGCACTTGCTGAGCAGCGCTTTGGTTTTCGTACGAAGATGTGAAAAAATGGCTCGATGAATGGTTCGTCAAGCAAAAGTGGGAAGATTTTTACAGGCGTGGTATACACAAATCGCCCGAAAGATGGGAAAAATGTATAACAAGTGCGATATTTTGAATAAAGCACACTTTTTATCATTCTTCCGAATTTAACATGTTTTTTTTAGACAAAAAATCCGCATTTCATACTTGTACACCTGGTATATCTGTGAAAAGAATCTAAAACAATATCGATAGGAACTTTTTACAATTTATAGTTATAAAACGAAACGCTTTGCTATATTATTTAGGCCGCCCAGAAAAATGCAGAATAAATCTTTTGGCAAGTTCAAATAGATTTCGCGCCGTTGAAAATAAAGTTTACAGAAAATTTACATTTCACGTACATCGAAAGGGTGTTTTTTTTTCCTTCTTTTGTGTCTGTTCTATTAGCCTTTGTACCACACGTTTTGTTATATTTCCTGTACTAAAATACAAGAGGTTTTCTTTGGAAGTGATAGAAAATGGGGTTTTATTAAAATTACGTTTTACATCCTCCTCTACAGGGAATTGTTGTAACTCGTAAAAAATATATATATTTTTGTATTTCCGTGCGTTTAAGAGTTCTAGATCGTGAAAAAACGTAGTCCCTTAATTTTCATATCGATCATTGATTGTCGTTATAATTCCCGAATGATATCGACTATTCAATTTGCTACAATGTCCAAGAGGAAGCGGAACTTTCTGAAAATAAAAATCCAAAAATAGTATTTTTTAAAAAAAAAATGAAATATTAGAAAAACTACTAGGTTTAGGTATATAACATTATTAATAATAAAAGTTATAAAATTTTGTTACGCAGAATTTAAAAATTCCCGAAACAAATGAGATAATGAACTTTACTCTATCTTTGACTCACCCTGTAGAATAAAATGAAAAAAAAAAAAGCTTTTTTTGTCAGTTTTTTCAATCCTGTAAGTTATATACGCACTTGAGCAACCTAAAACAAACAATGATTTGTTGGAAAAGTTCATTAACGAAAAGTTTGTTTTTTTTTGTCTCGATCCGACTTATGTAGCCGGAGTTATCACATTCTAAAATGAAAAAATGCGTTTTTAAAACTTAAATTGTTTATAATCAAAAGAGCACAAGTTTTTTGAGATTCATAACTCAGGACAATACTTTGGTGATACCCCAGTGAGGATAAAATCATAATATTGCTGTATCTAGACTGTACAATTTCAAATGTTTTTTTTTTTACTACACTGCATGTTATTATTGGAAAATTGAGTTGGGTTTATAAGTAATATTCTTATAGGTGGTGCCGACACAACACGCATATCGAATAACAGATCTTTTAAGAATCACACTATCCTCCCATATTTCGACGAAATTACGAGACGAGAGATAGATGCCATGGAAGGACAAACAGTTATAATGCCTTGTACAGTTAGAAATTTAAGCAGAGGAAAAGTGGTAAGAATTTAACTATTTAATATTTCTTAATCTAAAATGATACAATGACTTCCTAAATCAGGTTGTTTTTTTGAAACTTGGGCTTGATTTTTACCTTTGAAATGAATGACCTCGTCATATATGTTTTACTTCGCACTTTACTGTTGATTTCAATCAATCTACTATTCCCAACGCGCAGTCTTCAGACAGCGTGTCACAAAACGTATTTTAATAGTACTCAAAAAATACGCAAGATAATACCAATTTTTTGTAGACTTTTTAACCTATCTTTAGAAAAAGAATATTTTCTTTCCACCAAAAATGAGCTAGGCTTAAACCTATACCCAAAATAGGCCAAAAAGATCTGGGCCAAACAACTGCCGACTCAAACGTATTGCTTTAGGTAGTATCGAAAGATGCAAGTTGTTGGAAGGTTCGGGTACCCCAATTAATAGAAAAGTTCTCTTCGAATAACATCACAAAACAGGTTTGTGAGCAAATCCTCAAATATAAAAGCAGTATTCCATCAGTGTTGAAGCGTTGAATTTGTGGTATTTTCTCAAATGAGAGGCTATATCGCCAGTAATATCCAATTCTTCTTGTTTGGCAAAGTGACTTATTTTAGTTAATAATAAACTCTTTAAATAAAATATTCTAAATTAGAAAATTCCCTGTTATATTTTGCTGTACTAGAATTATTGTAAAATATCTTAGACTACAACGTTGATCCTTTGTATCTCTAGGCTCTTTTTACAATCGCTTTTTTTATTTCAGGTCTCATGGATTCGCACCAAAGATATCCATATTCTTACTTCAGGAACTTTTGCATTTTCCAGTGATTATCGATTTGAACCAGTCCACACTAACAGTAATGACGATTTTTGGGGATTGAGAATACGCGGTGTCAAACCAGATGATACTGGCCAGTATGAATGTCAAGTAAACACTGAACCAAAGATAAGTCTGGCGTTACAGTTAACAGTATCAAGTAAGTAAACAAGGTTAGTCAAGAAACGCACAAGTCGTCTAATCATTGCGGGTATTCGATTCCTTTTGTAACGACGATCACTGAATCCTCATATAGGGGTCTGGAACTTGCGTTTGGTATACCAAAATACGCGGGAAAACGATAATCAACATATTGTTATATCAGCAACATCCAAATCGTTTTCTCGCCACATCTAGCCAAAGACATGCGAAGGTGGTGAAAAGGCAGAAAACCTCTATGAGGCTCTAACTCGGAACAGACATAAATGATCGGAGAACTACATGGTGGCGATAAATTACCACATAAAGGGCTTGGAAGGAAGCTAATAAACCTGTACCCAGTCCCCATGATATGGAGAGAGCAAGAAAATCATTCAAATGATTGTTATTTTTCGCAGCGTTGATGTTTCTGGATATAACTCAAAAAATAAGAAAGTAACTGTCTATCCTAACTTTACTTCAGCTAATCGGCCGGTAGGACATGGACCGGGACTTCTGTCCCTGAGCCACCTCAGTCTATTGATGACGTTTTACAGTCCAGTCCCGAAATTAATGAAGTCGACCGGATGATGATGAGTTTCAATGTTCTCTAGAAAATTTAAAACCATAGTTGTTTACACAAGCTGAGTTAAATGATTTAGTGAGAGATTTGGGTTTGACTAACAAAAAAGCAGAATTGCTTGGTTCTAGGCTGAAAGAAAAACATTTATTGGAATCTGGAACATCTATTTACCGTTATAGAACAAGAAATTAACAGTTTGCTCAGTTTTTCAAGCAGGAAGAGGATTTAGTTTACTGCCATGATATTGGTAGTCTAATGAACGAATTTGGCATTGAGTACAAAAAGGAAGATTGGAGGCTTTTCATTGACTCATCAAAAACTAGTTTTTAAAATGTATTCTGTTACACAACGGAAATACTTATGCAGCGATCACTGCCTGTTGCTCAAGCGCTTCTTTCCTGCAGTCCATATGAAGGAAACTTACGAAAATCTTAACATGATTTTACAGAAAATTAACTATCCAGCTCACGATTGAATGTTATGTGGAGATTTAAAAGTTGTCTCCATGATCCTTGGTCAACAAAAGGGATTTACTAAGTTACCATGTTTTATATGTGAGTGGGACAGAGAGCAAGGTATCAACATTGGTCCAAAAAACAATGGCCGTAAGAAAAACTTTAACACCTGGCGAGAAGAATATTTTGCATAAAAATTTAGTAGACCCAAAAAAGATTCTTCTACCACCACTACACATCAAGTTAGGCTTAATGAAACAATTTGTGAAAGCCTTACCTAAAGATGGTGAATGTTTTAAATATTTGTGTAAAAGATTTCCTCATTTATCAGAAGCCAAACTGAAAGAAGAAATTTCCGTTGGACCTGATATTCGTAAAAATGATGTTCGATTTCAACTTTGAAGCAAGGATGATTACAAAGGAAAAGGAGGCTTGGATATCATTTAAAGAAGTTTTTGGGCAATGTGAAAGACCCTAGCTATGAACTCATCGCAGCTAATGTGATAGACAAGTTCAAAATCTGGGTTGTCTGATGAGCCTTAAAGTCCACTTCTTGCACAACCATCTTGACTTTTTTCTTAAAAACTTAGGAGATGTGAGTGAAGAGCAGGGGGAACGGTTCCATCAGGACATAAAAGAGATGGAGAAACGGTACCAGGGACGGTGGATTATCAACCTGATGGGTGATTACTGTTGGTCACTTCATAGAGAACAACAAAATGTATCACATCGGAGAAAAAGCTATATAAGAAACTTCACAGAGAAAAGGGAAAGAAAATACAGAAAAATAAGCACCTAAAAATATTCGCATTGAAGTGAAATATGTTATCGTGAGTAAAAATTGCAGCCTAATCAAATAAAAGTATGGTTTAAGTTTTTATTTTTTATGCATCAATATTCCCTATTTTGAAATTTAATCGTTATCATATTGTGAGAGAACTGTGGGTGATACAAAAAAACTGATACCAGATACGGTTCAGCAACCCATAAATACATACACATACAACACTTAGATGTATTGGTTTAAAAAGTTTTTACAAATATTGTTTTTGTTGGCCTTTGTAATTTAACCGTTTTAATCTGTAGACGAAACATTTTCATATCCACTGGTACAGGCTAAATAATTGTTTACTAATGGCAATAATTTTAAACGGTGTTAAATTTTATCGCTGTTGAATCGCACACACTACACAGCACACCTATAAAACGTTTATTGATCTGTTTCAACTGTTTTCAAACAAACACTAAAATCGGATTAAAATAGCAATAAAATTGAGAGTTTGTTTCCAATTTAAACTACTTAAATTCTCCTTTATGTTTTTGTTAAAAATATTTCTCGTTCTTAAGGATGTTTTGATAGTAAACTAAATTATACGTGTTTAATTTTAAGGAAACACTTTAACTCAACATGCGTCATAAATTTGACATTTTCGTCTTTTGAATTCTAGCGAAAAGGTACACGGTGTGAACAATTTAAATTAATAGTAATTAATAAATAACATAGTATTATTAGGATCCTCGGGGCGTTTTTTGCGCCTTAAGCCGGGTTTCCACCAAACGGGCAGGTTTAAAAAAACAGTTCTGTTTTCATAAACAAAACAAAACATGTTTTGTTTTTTTCAAACAGTTCCTGTAGACCAGGGGTGCTCAAACTTGAACTGCTGGCGATCTACCCCAATATTGTTAGACTACGATCGATCGACTCTGAGAGGGTGCAAGTAAGTGTGATGCAGGATTGTCGTCTAGGTAGGGTGTATCGTGGCATAGATATTAGTTTTCCGCACAATATGCATTTTTTTAGTCAAGGTAAGTGTAGGTCTGCTCTAAAATGTCAATGAAAAAACTCATAATTATTCAAAAAATTGCGAGTTTATTTGGTTCTTACAAAACAAACGAGTTCTAGTGTCTAAACTTAACTAAAGAGTGACTTTGGATGTTGAAGCGTGGCACTGCATGTCCTCAGCATACTTTTCATAAGATAGTATGTAATTACCGAGTGCTAATCGCAAGCATGATGACATATGTTCGTCAGTTAGTCGATTGCGACATTTTGACTTAATTATCTTCATTTCAGAAAATGCAGACTTGCACAAGTAAGTTGACCCAAACATTGCCGTCAGTTGAAGGGCGATTTGCCTTAGATTCGGATATTTATCTTCAGATATAAAACACCAGAATTTTGTATCAGATGCTGTGGCTTTGAGATGTATATCTGATATAATCTGCACTAACTCATTTTCAACAGAACATGAGTCCATGTTAAACTGAGTTGCTATTTCAGTAGCTAATTCCTTAATGTTTTTACACGAAAAAGGATAACTCATAAATGATGCGATATTTGCCAATTTACTGAAATCATAAAACGTATTTCGAATTGGCCCAAAATATTTGATAATTCTGCCTCATAAATATCATAATTCAACTGAGGAATCCTTGCTTTCAAAGACGGAAAATTTTTTCAGATCCTCTCTTTTCAGTTGATCTATCATAAGTTGCAATTTACATTGTGAATGCGTTTATTGCGCCAATCATCTCAATAATAGTTTTTCCTTTCCTTGAAGCTCCAAATTAATGGTGTTTAAATGCATTGTGATGTCTGTCAAAAATGCCAAATCAGTCAACCATTTTCCGTTTTTCAGCATCTGAGTGTCATCACCTCTTTCGTCCAGAAAAGCTGTTATTTCGGGCAATAATTCTTGAAACCTTTCTAGGAATTTTCCGCGACTCAACCACCTGACGTCCGTGTGAAGGACTAAATCAGTGTGTTCAGCTGACTCACTATCTTCCAACTGCAATTTAAAGAGCCGTCGTTTGCAAGCTACGTGCACGGATAGAATTCACAATTTTTATTTCAATGCCCATAATCTCCTCCATGTTTAGAACTTTGAACACAAAACTTGTCGATATATAATGCAATGGAAGGAGAAAAATGAAGGGAAATCATCATTAGCTCGACACAATGCCACAAAACCGTTTTCGTTTCCAGTTATTGCTGGTGCTCCATCGGTTGTAATGCACACTAGTTTATATATTGGTAGCTTGTAGTTTGTTACAAAATTGAAGATAACGTCATATATATCTTCGCCACGGGTTTTTCCTTTCAGAGGAATCATTGTCAAAAACTCTTCCTTAGTCGACATGTCATTGAATACCATTCGAATAAAAATACACAGCTGGGCAGTGTCTGTCATATCGGTGGATTCGTCGAACTGTAAAGAAAAGTATGTACATTCCATGATATCATGTTTTAGTTTATCTGCCATGTCCTGACTCATGACTTCAACACGCCTTGTGACAGTCGGACGAGATAACTGAAGTTCTCCAATAGCAGACATATTCTCTGTTTTATTTTTAAAATCTCCAAATAAGTCTCACCCGCTTCAATAAATGCTTCCTTCACAACCAATCCATCATCAAATGGTTTCTTGTGTTTCGTCAATATATGAGATATTTTAAATGACGCGGTCGTTGCAGCTTTTGATTGTTTGGGCTGGTCTTGTGAACACGGTTTGTTCTTTTTTCAAACAAGTTATCAAATCACGTACTTTTCGTTTTCTTAATTCACTCTGTGACGGAAAATCCTTTTCATAGTAGTTTTATCAACCGTTTTATGATGCCTCTCTAAGTTCCCACGCTTAGGTATTGCAACTGACGCACGGCAAATAAGACAAATGCACTTATCCTTTACCATACAAAAGAAAATTCTTCCCCCCAATCGTTATTAAAATGATAAGTTTTACTTTTCTTCGCCGCACTCATTTTGGACTATTTATTAATAAACTTTGTATCGATGTATCGCCTTCAAGTTAAAACTCAGACTGACTCCTATTCCTGCAGGCGCAACATTTATATCGGCGCGAAGGAAAATACGTCTCGAATGTTCCCGTCAAACACGCCGCCCGAAGTTTCTAGAAAAATCGGCGGGAATCAAAAACGCGGGCGGCTTTTCTTTGACAAGTACCGCGCGTTCCTTTGATAAAGCCGCCTTTTGCCGCTAGCAGGGGGTTATTACGATAAAAGAAAGTGATGAGGGGGTTATTCTGGCCTAATTGTGGATCGAATAAATTTTAGTAGTTTTTTCATTACATTTTGTTTTAGTTACCTAAAACAAAATCTGTGAAATAGTTCTATATCGGAATTTTTTTCTCGAGATCGACTCAAAAAGCACTCGCGATCGACTTGTCTATCGCGATCGACCGTTTGAGCACTCCTGCTGTAGACTGTTCCAAAAGTTTTGTTGCTAGTGTTTTGTTCTCTTTTTCCCATTTTGTTTAGTTCTGCAAAAATGTCCTTCTCCGATGACGATTTTTTTTATAATTAGCTGTGGTTTGTTTTTAGTTAATGGCCAAAACAGAAAAAAACCAAAGGTATTGGGTCAGTTCTCTATTAAAAAGGAGAGTTTATTACGGCACAGAATTATTGGCTGATTTAACCAGAGACAATGTTGGGTTAAATGGAGAATTGAGATCTTCCTGCCACAATTTTACCAAAATGTCAAGTACCGATTTTGAATTGTCAATTAATTTGTTAGGACTTAAAATCGCCAAGAAAAATACAAATTACCGGGACGCAATTTCGGTCAAGGATCGCCTGTTCAGCAACTCTGTGGTACTTAGCCACTGGGGACCGTTTTGCAATCATTAAAATATTTATTCAAAATTTCAAATTCATCTCTATACAAAAAACTCATAGTATCATATCCAAACCATTTTGAAACAAACGGGTGTCCAGCCCCAGACTTTTTCATGCTTTTATACTTCCTTCGTTCCCTGTTGTACTGACTGAGCACGTTTTTGATTTTTCGATCGATTTCATCACTGCTAGTTTCAAAATGATTACAATCTTGTTTTTTATTCTTATAATCTATACTTTTTGAGTCTCACAAGTTAGTATGTTGACGGTACATTTCAATTAGATTGCTGCACTGATTTTTAATCCACTGCTTTTTGGAATTCATGGCCTAAAAACAAATTAGAACAGTTTTGGTAAACTTGCAGTCAACTCTTTTAATCATAGCAACATTGTAACTAAATGGATATATATATATATATATATATATATATATATATATATATTATATATATATATATATATATATATTAATATATATATATATATATATATACGAGGCTGGTTTGAAAAGTCCGTGCAAAAATAAAAACTACTTATGTGTTTGGGGTAAACCTTTTTTATTTTTCGACATAATCTCCTTTTAGGCTTATACACTTCATCCAACGATGTTCTAGTTTGTTGATCTCTTACGAATAATAGGATTTGTCTAAGTCTGCAAAATATCCATTAGTGTCTGCGTTTGAATAAAATCTTTGTCCCGCGAGCCATTTCTTCAAATTGGGGAACAAATAGTAGTCCGAGGGAGCCAAGTCTGGAGAATAGGGGGGATGTGAAACGAGTTGGAATCCTATTTCCATTAATTTTGCGACCACAACTGTCTGAAGTCCTTTTCCATCACGACAACGCACCAGGTTGTCGTGATGGAAAAGGACTTTCTTGTGGGCCAATCGCGGGCGTTTTTCTTGCAGCTCGGTTTTCAAACGGTCCAATAATGATGAATAATATTTACCTGTAATAGTTTTACCCTTTTCCAGATAGTCGATGAGGATTATCCCTTGCGAATCCCAAAAGACAGTCGCCATAACCTCCCTTTCCGGCCGAAGGAACGGTCTTCGCCTTTTTTGGTGCAGATTCCCCCTTGGTAACCCATTGTTTAGATTGTTGTTTGGTCTCAGGAGTATAGTAATGTATCCATGTTTCATCCACAGTGACGAAACGACGCTTAAAGTCCTCCGGATTCTTCTGGAACAGCTGCAAACCATCCTTGCAACACTTCACACGATTCCGTTTTTGGTCAAGCGTGAGCAATCGCGGCACCCATCTTGCGGATAGCTTTCTCATGTCCAAATGTTCATGCAAAATATTATGTACCCGTTCAGTCGAGATGCCCACAGCACTAGCAATCTCACGCACCTTAACTCTTCTGTCATCCATCACCATATCATGGATTTGATCAATGATTCCTGGAGTCGTAACCTCCACAGGCCGTCCAGAACGTTCAGCGTCACTTGTGCCCATATGGCCAGTCCGAAAATTTTGAAACCACTTATAAACTGTTCTAATCGAAGGTGCAGAGTCACCATAATGTTTATCAAGCTTCTCTTTAGTCTCCTGAGGCGTTTTGCCTTTCATAAAGTAATGTTTAATCACCACACAAAATTCTTTTTCGTCCATTTCTTGAAAATCACTCGACTTCCTTGATTCACACGAATGCCAAACACAAAGAAATAGACCAATATTTATTTAAGAGATGCTACTAACTAAACATGACCTCGATACGCGCCGGTGGTGCCATCTCTCGGGCTATGCACGGACTTTTCAAACCAGCCTCGTATATATATATATATATATATATATATATATATATATATATATATATATTTATATATATATATATATATATATATATATATATATATATATATATATATATATAATTGAATAAAAAGTTTAACAAAATAAATATAAATAACCGGTCAAGTGCAAGTTGAACTTGCGCAATTAGCGTTCCGTACGTTGATTGCTTTTAAAATAAAAAATGTTGTAACGGAAGAAAATTTTTGTTACGGAGGTATAAAATGATCAGTGACTTCACACAAAATACACCCCAAATGAGTTTTCAACAAAGTTTATTTCCAATCTTTACTGAAAATTGTTGACCTTGAAATTTCTGTTTTTTTATATACCAGATAAATTATTACAGGTAATGCATTCATGATAATTTTCGTTCAATCTACACCCCGTGGAGAATATTCCAGAATTTTTTCAAAATTTTTGATAAGTACTTTTCGAGAAAAGGCGAGTGGGCAGCGATTTTTCGCGATTTTTTAAAAATAATACAGAAAAAAGTGCGCGCAAGTATTACATTATATATATATTTTTTACTCGTGTTTTCACAAGCTTTCATTTGACACCACACTCGATCATCTAGTAAAAAAAAATTTTTTTCACTTCCGATTTCACCCCACAAAACTAACCCCTTAAGTCAAAATTTAACTTTCAAAACTACATGGCTCTGATGAGGCCATCAATTCCTGTATTATTACCAAATTTCAACTTTCTATGACAAATAGTTTCGGAGAAAATCGGGTGTGACAGACTGACAGACAGACAGATGGACAGACAGACACCGAAGTGATCTTATAAGTGTTCCGTACGGAACACTAAAAATGGTTCTTATTTTAAGTGTTGACAAGCTCTCCATAAATCGCATACACTTGATAAAAACTTGATAACTAGTTGAAAGAGTAGAGTACAAATGTCGCAGAGAATAAAACTAAAACATTCAGGTGTTCCAACCAAACCGACTAAAAAACACGAACAAATTTGTTTTCTTTTGATGTACCGACTCGAGATGGGAAAGTGTTTTGTTTACTAAAAACACTTTCCCATCATTATATGTTTTCGAAACTGTTCATTTTTTACAAAACATGGCTCTTTTTGTTGAGAAAAACAGTTTTTGTTTGTGTTTCGTGCTATGTCCGTTCGGTGGAAACCCGGCTTTACACGACAATATTTCCTTTCTACTGGAAATGCGCTACAGTTTCAGTCGATACCTAAAAAAGGCGAGTCACATTACAGACATTGGGACTGAATGCCGAAAAGGTAGCCATAAGCCCCTAAAAATGAATGTTCGATTGAGGGACTTTTCAGGCTCTAGGTATGTGGGTTGGTACCTGCGCTGTTCGAAACGACTGGTTATAATAATCAAGTGTGCACACGTGGCTCTTGACACCTATTGTTTTTACAGCGTCGAGCAGGCCAGATTCTGAGCTTGTTCTGTTTGAGTTAAACAGGCAGATTCAATTGTACTCCAATGTTTTGTATTTGAAGTTAATTTAATTTCGTGAAATGGATTCTCCGAATAAAAGTGAGTACATTTAAACGATATAAATTGATTAAAATAAAATTTGATTATCATTTAATTATTGTAACGTTTAAAATATCACTTTTTTAGAACTTTTAGTTTCAAACATCAAAATTAAAATATACATAAGTTAAAAGTCCCACGACATCCCACTGTCAAACCAATTTTATCGTGTTTTCTAACTATTTTTAATAATATAGAAGCAAAATTAGCTGCCCATTTTTTTAAAATAAATTTTATGTAAAAAAGTATGAATAATGTTATATCTATCTTTATAATACATAATACTCAAATCACTGTTCATTTTCATTTAACATTAGTTAACTGAAACATTTTGTTTTTCACATTTTTAATTTCAGATCCTTATCGGCGACATCGAAAAGCCCTATAGTCGAAATATTTATCATTTTTGTTCGCATAGCGGATCCGAAAATATAACACCTTTTGTTATTTACATTTTTTAAGATTTGGCCTCACCAGTTGTTCGGGTTTTGGTCCCAATGTGCGGTGGCAAGACTATCAATCATCATCTTTTTTTAATATCAGGAAGAATTCAACAAACATCGACAAGAGATAACTTTTTCACACGTGTTTGGAACAACGCATTTGAACATTTTGGAGAATTTCGAGCGGCTGCACTTGATATATCCGAGGCATTTGACCATGTTCGGTATGATGAATTTTTGACTAGCCTGTGCTCTTATAGATTTGAAATGTTTTGTTCAGGACTTTCGCGATTCCTTAGAGAGTATACTTTACGAGTTGCAGTTAACGTGTTTCTTCCTAGTACCTTTGTTATCAACTGGGTGTGCCCCAAGGCTTCCTACTGTGTCCTACAATCCTCTTTTAGATTAATCATTTGCTGGAAAGAAGCAAGAATTCAATCTGCAATTTCGCCAATGACAGTACACTTGTTTCTTCATTTTCTTTAAACGTTTGAATATCAGCTAATCATGCGAATATCCGCAGGCAGCAGGAAGTCATTCAAATTAACAAAGATCTGGAAGAAATTCTATCTCAAGGTAACCCAATAGAGAGATTCTCAAGAGCTTATTTCGTACCATAAAGCTTTGTACTTCACAATAACCTTTAATCGTACCACCTTTTTCAAGAACCCACACACGTCGCTCCTGTAACGCTTTAGAGACTCCCCTGCAGGATGTGTACTATGCCCATAAAAAAAAGTAACCAAGCTGAATTCGACCATGAAAGAACTTAGGGTGCAGTTTTGCTTTTATCAAAAAATAAACATTACAGGCCAGTGGTGTAGCTGGGTTTCAGGGTTGGAGCGGGGGGCATATGGACCTAAGTGTTATTTTTCTAGAGAAAAAAAAAGTTATAAAAATCACAGGAATGGCATGTACAATGAAATTAAAACAGTAACCACTTGTGGATCTCAAACTCTCTTACAACAGGAATATTAAAAATTTTGATTCTTCTTAGTGCTCTAAATTTTAAAAAATCAATAGTGGGGATGGGGAACGCGGTTTAAGTCCCTTCCGACACAGTAACTAGTAGTAGATTTTGTTAAGGTGCTGCCTTTTTTATAATATGCTTGACAATTAGAGATAGAAACCTGTGATTAAATCACTATTACCATTAAGGTTCAAGTTGTCAGTAGGAACGTATCAGCAATAATTTATTCTTGGTAGTTGCGATTCTAGCGATTCAACAAAAAGTCTGTAGAGGGAACCTTTGTTTACAACGCATTTTAGTAAAAGTATTAGTCGATTCCGAATTTTTGTCGCAATCACGTTAAATCCAAAATGAGTTACTTGTGTGCTTGTCGGTTTGGGGCAATCTTTCTTTGTTCCCATCCAAAGGGGCTTAAAAATGACACATTTCGAGGCTGCTAAATATATTAAAAAGTCGGTATCGTTTATGAAGAAATGGGTAAATTATGGCTATTGTGGCTTAACTCAGCTTACTGACGAACCAACACGGATCCCTGATCGAGACGGGGAGTTCACCAGTCTTCTTGATCTGTTTTTAATCACCAATCCGGAGATTTACACGGTCACCGTAAATCCGTCGTTAGGTTCTTCCGACCATAAACTGCTTTCGCCATCGAGTATCCTGCCAATCAGTGACAGAGAGGTGCCTAGGCGGCGCAAGATTTGGCACTAGAAATCTGCTAAATGGGAAGATCTCATGGAATACTTTCGAACTTCCCCTTGGATGGACGTTTGTTTTCGATCCGATAACCCATCTGACTGCGCCAGGGAGGTCTCCGATGTTATTTTGGCTGGTATGGAAGCTTACGTCCCTTTTTCGAAGAAATGCTCCTCCAACGGCAAGCCTTGGTTTGACCGAAAATGTAAAGAAGCTGTTCCTTCTAAACATATTGCCTACCGACAATGGCGTGAAAATCCTTACACCATAAATCGTAACACCTTTGTTCGTGTCCGGAACAGATGCAAAGGAATTATCGACAAAACCAAGGAGGCGCACAATCAACGAATTAGAAACAAACTTCTCGCTTGTCCCAACAATTCCAGGTCCTTTTGGGCAGTCGCTAAGGCAGTTAGTCAAAATTTTACCAAATCGACCATACCACCACTCACACGGCCAGATAATTCCATTTTGACCACACCTGTTGAGAGAGCGAACTTGTTGGTTGAACTCTTTGCTTCACATTCTACTGTCGATTTCCAAGGAAAAACACCACCTACTATTCCCATATTGCAATCAAAGATGCCCGATGTTGTCTTCAGACAGCGCATCATAAAGCATATTTTAATGAAGCTAGACACCAAAAAGGCTTCTGGCGCTGACGGAATACCTGCCATAGTTTTCAAAAACTGTGCAAGGGAACTAAGACCAGTTTTCTGTAGACTTTTTAACCTATCCTACAGAAAGGGAATATTTCCGTCCTGCTGAAAATGTGCCACGGTTCAGCCGATACCTAAAAAAGGCAAGAAGCCCAAGCAAGGCCAAATAACTACCGACCAGTCGCACTGCTTTCAGTAAAATCGAAAGTCATGGAAAAGGCTCTCATGTTTCCTCAGAGAGCGTTCTTTACGAGTGGCGGTCGATGGATTTCTTTCTAACACCTTCACTATCAACGCGGGTGTGCCCCAAGGCTCCATACTGTCTCCTACTCTCTTTCTCATTTACATTAACGATCTGCTGGAAAAGACCGGGAATCCAATCTACAGCTTTGCAGATGTCTCTTCATTCACTTTGAACACTCGGACATCGGCTGCTCAAGCGAATATCTGTAGACAGCAGGAGGTCGTTCAACTTAACGAAGACCTGGAAGAAATTCTATCTTGGGGTGACAGTAACCAAGTGGAATTTAACGCTACAAAAACCCATGCGGCAGTTTTTTCTAAAAAAGTTAACGTTGCTGAACCCGACATAATTATGTCGGGGCACTCCATTCCCCTAGTATCGTTGCTCAATTTGTTGGGCGTTAGTTTGGGAGCAAATATGTCCTGACATGAACATGTTGCAGGCATAGCAAGGAGAGCTTCTCAAAAGTTGGGAATATTAATTCGAACCAGAAAGCTTTACACCCCACAACAACTGTTAATTCTTTACAAAACTCAAATTCGACCAACTATGGAATACTGCTCCCACGTTTGGGGCTCCGCTCCCAAACGTGGGAGCACTATTCCATAGTTGCTGCATTTGTTGGATTCTGTTCTGAGAAGAGCTGTCCGTCTGATTGGAGACCCGGAATTGACCGGCGGCCTTGATTCGCTGGAACATCGAAGAACGGTTGGCGACTTGAGTCTATTCTACAAGTATTTTCATGGAAAGTGTTCGAAGGATGTAGCCCGCTTAATTCCTCCCAAAGCGGTGCATATTAGAAATACACGTCGCGCTGGTGCTTCACATTCGTATGAGGTTCAGCTTATTACTCCGCGTACAACGCTTTTCAAGCAGTCTTTTATATGGAGAACATCGTCCCTTTGGAATAATTTGCCCAGCGCTGTGTTTCCCATCGAGTACAATTTACAGCGATTCAAGCACAACGTGAATCGTTTTTTCCGCACACATGCCGCTTCTGGAGTGTTTTAGGGACTGCAGCACGTGTGCTAGACCCATAAAAAAAAAGAAAAAAAAAAAAAAACGAGACGAAAAATGTCGACGACTTGCTAAAATGTGGCCCTGTAGGCAGTCACTTTGAAAGTCGAAAAAAAACGAATCGTGTCTTTGTTTTCATGCGACCTGAATTGACGCTGCGTTAAGGAGCAGCAAAATTAAGAAAATCGGGTTTAAATGTGTCCTGTCGACAACATCTTTGTGTTCATGATGTCAATTTCCGAAACACGTTGAAGAAACAGGGTGAAAATGACGTAGCGAAGCGGCTCGCTCGGGCCCACAATAAGATACTAGAGTGACTCTCACAATCACCGGACGCCAACCATATTGAAAATATTTGGTCCCTGGTAAAGAGAAAGCTCAGAGGAAAGACCTTGAGGATTTTGACTAAGTTGTCTCGCGAGATTCGAAAAAATTTGGAGATAATTGCCCGAGAATCGACGAGATTTTCTATCTCGTCGACAGCATGTTTCGAAGAGGCCAGACGATTATTGATGTAAGAGGCGATTGGACCACTTACCAAGGTAATTGCGCCGTTGTTATTACACCAAAGAATATGTTGATGGCAACAAATTTTTTTCGAAACACCATTTTTTTCGATAATACGAGTCACATTCTTACTTGACAGACTGTAAACGTGACCGAGGCCTTGGATATAATAAATTGTATATGTTCTCCATCCCATTTTTAAGATGAGTTTTAAAATAGTTTTCGAACAGCTTCGGTAGCGCAGTGGATATAGAGCCTGTTAAGATGGTCACTGATGTCAATCTCGCACTCGTTGCTAGGCGTTGTGATATCCCAGATTAAAAAAAATATATATATTCAAGCTCGTGCCTAATGCCTTAAGTTTCTGAGGGCAATAAAAAAAATTTATTTTTTTTTACTTTTATATAGGTTATCTTAAGTAGTGTGACTTTATTTAGTCTGTAGTATAAGCAAATGAAAATGACGTCTAAATTTAAAGGAATTCATGTGTAGTTTGTTATATTTTGTATGCCAATTAACGACGAAATTTCTCTAATATCCCCAGACTAAATCTTATCTCCGCCATTTAATTACTTTTATACGAATTTCCTTGTTTTTATCAACTGAGCAAGTCGAATATCGATAAAAAAAAGCCAATTAGTTTTTCAATAATTAGATCCTGAAGGCGTCGAGGATATATCCAATTTAATCGTCAAAATTCCCCCGGGACTCGTTTTGGTTGTTATTTTCTACCCTTATAACTCAAAAAGTCACCTTTGATATATTGGGGAGGTTTGAGGATAACGGGCTATTTGATATATACACCTGTGCGATAGAATTTAGGACGTAAATATGCCTTCGAGCTATTCCATGATGTAAGCTCCTGCAAATTATACATACTTATCACCTTATCAGTTTCTTGTCTTAGATTTATTCATTAAGGGATAATCCGTATCGGTCACTTTAACAACGACTAAAATATATATTATATTTAAATTGGCGATTTCTGAATTTTCGATATTTTTGCCCTTTCGAGGCGGTATTTAACATTGTTGCCAAATATTCATCATTATTTTTAATAACATGGTCTTTGGTTGCTAAATAGATCCTCGTGACAAAATATATTTTTTTTTTTATTTTCTTTTTTATGTGCCAAATCCGGTCCCCCGGACGTTGACGATCACTACGGAGAGTGTTTTTCTATCTTCGGCTCTCTAAAAAGATTCCCAGGATTTTGTATCCGTGTCCATGTTCCGATATTCTTCAGCCAGGACATGTGTCTTCTACCAACTCCCCGCCTTTCCTCAATCTCTGCCTTCATAATTAATTGGAGGAGGTAGTATTTTTTTTCACGCATTACATGGCCAAGATAAGCAATTTTCCGACATTTTATAGTGGTGATCAGCAAGCCACTCCACTGTATTTAAAGCATCCTTTGAAGACTCCACATTTCAAATGCCTTCAGTTGACTCAAGGTGCTTATTTTTATGATCCAGCTCTCTAATCCCTACAGCGTCAACGACCAGATGTAGCATTAGACCGCCCGCTGCCTTAGTTTTAAGTTCATATTGTCATTGCAGAAAAGAGTACTCATCTTTCTAAAGCTGATACTAGCTGGTTCGATTCTGCATTTTATCTCTATATCGGTATCCATGTTATCTCTAATCATACTTTCCAAATATTTAAGTCGTTGAACTCGTTATATTGGTGCGTTTTTAGGTGTCAATTTCGCATACTCGTATTGATCTCGACTGAATACCATAAACTTGCTTTTGCCGATATTGATGCTAAGACTTAAATCTTGTCCAGCAACATTAATAATTTTCACTATATGTTGCAGGCTACCATAGAAATATTTCTCATAAAAAAAGCTAAAATTAGAAAATTCTAAGTTTTTTACCGATAAATAAAACCTTACCTGGTTAAATCATTGAATAATATGCTGTAAATTCTTACGTCTTGGTAACAAATATTAAATATTGCGTTTCTTGAGTAAGCTACAATCCCGTCCTAAAGTTTTCGATGCCGTTGTAACGTGCGGACTACCAAAAAATTTGAGATCTACCCTGCTATAACATTGCTATACAATAATAATTTATAAGACGAACAATTTGTTGTTAATGATGATTTCATTGCGAATATATTTACAACTGATATCTATAAGCAAAGGCAATATCCTTTAAAAAGGTGACAAATTGGTCCTCTTCATTTTTTCTTAATATCGTCCAGGATAAATGGCCCAGATGGTTTAATGGTACTAATCGCATTTTCTTTAAGATGTAAATTTTGGCATCTAGCCACGACCGTTCAATACCTTGTTTATGAGCTCTTGTGAGCGACTCAACATAGTTTTGCTGATGATTAACGGTTTGATGGTCGAAGCCTTACCTGCCAAGATTCCTATATGCTGGCCACTCGTCTGAATGAATACCAGATTGAAATTGAACCTCGCTTTCTTGGCATTACTGTGGTTTCATCTCTCCTTTCCACAATAAAATATCGGTATGGTTTCGATTGTTTTGCACCGGTGCGTCGCTACATTCAGATTCAGGTTGTTGTTCACCTTGTAAGACCCGCGTGCTTCATCAGTTTGTATAGGATCATCGTAGCTGCCGATTAATTGTCCTCTGCAATTGACTGACATAATTAAAGAACATACTTCACGGCACATGTTATACCAATCACTTATGGTATGTGACGACCCTCAGTCAATTTTACACATGTACTTGGAATGTCGTGCACGAACATAAACACCAATTTTGGCAGCCTTTTCTAGGACAACGTAAGATTGGACGAAACGCTCCTCCATAATCACGTTTCCTTTTTCTTTGCCTATCATAGATGTTTTTTTTTGGTCATTCTGCATAAGTAGATTATGCGTTTGCAAAAAAGTCACGGCTGCATCTTCGTTAAAAGTGATATTAATATAAAAATCTCGCAAAAGCATGGCTTCAATTGAAATATAGGTATTAACAACTTGTCATTGTTAGTAATAACGACACCTACCCTATTATTTTGTTACTTTGCTTAGAAATATATTTATTGTAAGTAGACCGCACGCAAACAATTAAGATCTAGACCCAGTTTATGACAAATCTTGTATTAAACGACGCTATAAACTGAATAACTTGGAGGACAAGCAAGTACACCGATATAAATACCTATCACATGAAGTCAGTATAGGACGAGACAATCACACACATGAAATTCAGTGGAAAATAGGTCTCTCCTGTGCGGCATATGGTAAACTGGCTTATATTTTCAAATCTAACCTTGTGTTTAAAACGAAACGTTTTTGACAGAAGCGTACTCTTTGTTCTTACGTACGGACGCTATACTCCCACAATGACGAAGAAAAACATCAACGAAATATCGTCATACAAAGAAAAATAAGAAGTCAATGTTAGGCGTTACTCACGCTTAGAGACCGAGTTTCTGTTTTTTTTTCCTAAATTTTAGTCGTATCATAAATTAAATCGGATGGCACAGCTTGTCTCTAAAAATCACTTCTGTTGTCAACTTGATTGTCACCTAGGTGAATATTATAATGTAGTTATGGAATATAATATTTAATTATTACAAAATTATCTTATACACATTTTCCTGTTTTAAGATATGGGTGAAGATGACTCTTCAAAATGGCTAGGATACGCAAAAATAAAAGACCCAAAAGAGGTGTTCGTACAACATGGATCTCCGTTTTTTATAAATTGTGAAATAACTCCTACATTTAGGGGAACTATCAACTATGACGTTTGGTGGTTGTACGAAGATACCCAAATAACGTTTCAGGTAAGTCAGAACATATTAAAAACTGTTGTGTGCCAAGTATCGTTACTCAATTATGAGTGATGACTCTACTAAGGCTTGGAATATCAATCAACAAATTGTATTGTGCTATTTTAAATCACCTTGTGCTTAGTGGTGGTGCTTTAAACTTTATATCATCTTTTTTTCATCAAGTAGGGTTCAGTCTGTTAATCTTGATGGAAACAATTCTGATCTACTTATAGTAGTGTCTAAAGTTCCACTGTATAACATTATCGGAACAATGCAGTATATACATACACCCTTCACCACTTCCAGATTACTTGAAATATTATTTTTGTCATATGCCAAAGATATATAAATTTATATATATTTTATTTTCTACGAAACGTATGGTTTCGGTTAAAAGAAATGTCTTCAACCCACTGTAGATGGCTTAGTAATTTAGAACAGTGCGATCGAAACTTAAACGCTAGAAAATAAATCTAATCCACTTATAGTAGTGTCTAGAATTCCACTGGATAGCATAATCGGAACACAGCAGTATACCATACACCAGGGGTCGGCAACCTTTTAACTAAGGGGTGCCAGTTTTCATCCATATAACATTTTGCGTGCCGACATAGGTACTTACTACAACTAAAATTAACAAAAATTAACTTAAATTAACTTAAAATATTGCTTTTAGAAGGTTTAATTACAAAAATATTTTAACATTTAACAAATAATTTTATTATACTAGTCCTAGGACCTAGTGTGAACCCTGTGCTTGAAGTTCTTTAGAGAGTTTTCTTATATCCGGTTCATGTCTGGTTATTTTCAGTGTCACACATGCTTCCGAGTTGTCTGTTGTCAGCCTGCTTCAGTACGGGTTTAAAATCACTCTCATATGGGAAAAAAGTTGTTCACAGATATAGGATGATCCAAAAGCTGTAGGCGTGGCAAACGCTACTCTCTTAAGACAAATAAATTTCTCTGGTAAACTCATCCAACAACTGAGTATCTCGTTTGAATGGTTCTAGCAGTCACCTTCTAATACCCTTCTTAATTCTACAAGTTTCGTGTTCCATAACTCGGAGCTTTTAAATTCAATGTATTGAAGATCAAAATCAAAATGTCAAAGCATCCATTAAATCTGGTTTGATTAAAAAAGTGAACATAGGACCAAGTTTATCAAAATCCTGACCTCTCTCGATAAACTCCTATTTTAAATTAGTCATATATTTAAGAATTTCGTCTATTAGTGCACCATCGTCGACACTGGATATATAAGTTTTTAAATTTGGAAAATATTTATATGTGTTTGTAGTAATATCGCTGATAAATAAATCTATTTTTAATTTGAATGATTTCCAGGATTCGTATAAATCCAGAACTGTTTTGCCTGAACCTTGTAACTTTAAGTTGAGTTCACTCAGATGGTTTGTAATATCAGTAAGAAACATTAACATACAGATCCAGTTCTTATCTTCTAGTCCAGAATAAGCATCCACTTGATTTTTTTCCAACAAGAACGATTTAATTTCGCCCAGACATTGCACAAATTTAGAGAGCACTTTACCACGGCTGAGCCAGCGCACATTATTGTACAATGGTATATCTGAATATGCACTTTCTAATTCCTGCAGAAACGCCTTAAATTGTCTATGGATCAGTGAAGAGCGACCGACAATGTAGTTAACTATTTTAACTACCCTATCCATTACGGATTTTAAACTTCCAGCGGAGATTTTAGCGCACAAACTCTCTTGGTCAATTATGCAATGAAAATTCAAAAACGATCAACCATGCGTTCAATAAGAAGGGAAACAAGTCCTTTGTGTCTCCCAATCATAGCAGGAGCGCCATCTGTCGTTACGCAAAAATTTTTATTTAAATCAATGTTCCGCTTTTCAAAATGTTTAACAAATTCTGAAAATATATCCTCTCCTCTTGTAGTTCCCTGCAATGGGAGCAGACAAATCAGCTCTTCATACACACTACCATCATCGAAGTATCGCGCAACGATTGCCAGACGGGTAATGTCATTAATATCGACACTTCATCCAATGCTACACTAAATACAAAACTCCGTTTGATAGCGTCTCTCTGCTGTTTTTTGGACATTTTGTGTCATTTCGGTAATTCGTCTCTCGATGGTCCGCGCTGATGCCGGTATATCCATAATCCTGGCCAATATTGTATCCTTATTGGGCAAGTCGCCGAATAAAATCTCACCAGTACTCAAAAAAGTTTGCTTCATAAATTCTCCGTCAGTGAACAGCCTACCCTTTTGTGCCAATGATTGTGCAATTTTGAAACTGCATTCAGTTACCTGATTTTTTCCTTGGAAAACTTTACTAAAGAATGTTGACTGTTTCTCGTATTGTTTACTTGCTCTTTGTATTGCCTCCCTTTTATCAGCGTTATCTTTAAATGACGATTCATGTTTTATCTGGAAATGTCGTTGAACACTAGATTTCCGGAAAACTACGCTTTCTAGATATAGGACACAAGTGGCCCTATCGTTTTACTGTACAAAACCGTAATCTGTTATCCATGAAGTTTGAAGTGATCGAACGTCTACCTTCTGTTTCTTCGCGGCCATAACGCAACGTAATTTTAATTTTTAAACTTTTTCGACGACTATTGACTGGAACGGATGTTACTATACTAAATGATCCAAACGTGTAGCCGCTTGCTATATATAGAAAAATAATGTTTCCAGAAAATTCCAATAATTACGTTTATTAAATTTCTTAGAACAAAAATTATTATCTACAACGCGCCCATTGCAATCAAAGGGCCGCCTAGAGGTTAAATCTAACAAAAACTAAAGTTCGGCAATATAAAAAGAGTTGCGGCGCGCGTCGGAACGATTGAAGTCAAGTAAAACAAAAACCGCCTTATATCGGCTCTTTTGATCTGAATTGAGGACGTTTATTTGTGTTTTTGCCTAGGCTTTTATTTTGAAGCTTGCCGTCTTTAATACTTGCCGAAATTAAAGCCAAACCAATGCATTCAGTAAAATTATAAATTAAAAAATATATATTTTGTAGTTTTTGGTAATAATACCAAGTGACCTATAAAATGTATCGTTTTTGTTTATCGTTAAAGTAATACTGTCTTCGATTATTTACTTAATTTCGAAACATGTCATAGATTACAGAAATGATGTGTAAACTTTGAATAGGTACGCGTGCCATTCAAAATTGCTTGACGTGCCAGAGATGGCATGCGTGCCATAGGTTGCCGACCCCTGCCATACACCCTTCACCACTTCCAGATTGCTTGAAATATTGTTTTTGTCATATGTATGCCAAAGATATATAAATTTATATATATTTTATTTTCTACGAAACGTATGGTTTCGGTTAAGAAAAATGTCTTTAACCCACTATAGATGGCTTAGTAATTTAGAACAGTGCGATCGAAACTCAAACGCTAGGGAGAAATTCTCTAGTTTCCCCCAGTTGTTAGATAGATGTGAGGGGAACATAGGGCAACTATTTATTTTCCTATATGGATCAAATTAGCTACACGTAGTACGACACCACACCGACCGATCAGTGAATACGTAGTAGTTTGCAAAATGTCTACGATCGATTCAGTTTAGTATTATTGATTAAATCACTTAAGGTTTGTAGATGATGTTACTCTAATTGTTAACACAAAAGAAGAATTGCAAGAAATGCTGATGGAATTAAAAACAAGTCTCGAGAAATAGGTCTAAAAATAAACATCACCAAAACCAAATATTTGAGTAGAGTGAAGATAATAGCTAGGAACTACTAATAGAAGGTGAAAAAATAGGAAAACATTCATATATTTGGGACAAGAAATCGAAATATCAAAAAATAATTTAAAGGCTGACTTGGATAGAAGAGTCTCGTGAGCTTGGTCTGCGTTCGGAATGTTACAATCTACGTTTAAATTGGGCATCCCAAATACAATAAAAGCCAGAGTATTGGATCAATATGTACTGCCGATATTAACATATGGCACTGAAACGTGTGTTTTAAATAAAAGTATAATAAATAAACTCCAGGTAACCCAAAGAGCAATGGCGAGGAGAATGACAAATATTCGACTCCAAGATCGTATTCCAACATCTACATTCAAAGTAGATCAAAAGTGACAGATGTAACACAACGAATATGTTTATTAGGGCGGAATTGGGCAGAGTACGAGTATATCTCAAGGATGAATAATAGATGGACACGTTGTCTAGTTGAACACAAAAGGTGCAGAGGAAGACCACAGACAAGATGGACGGAAGACGTAAAAAGATTAGCAGGACACGACGGGATGTAAGAAGCAAACAACAAAGCTCAATGGAGCAACTTGGGGTGGCTTACACCTGACTATGGATGGAACAAACTAATGATAATGATGATTAGTGATTTGGATAACTAGGTCTCGATGTTATATAGTAGAATTGACTAAACCTAGTTTTAAGTTACTGGTAATTTGGTGTCGTCTGGCAAATTTCTATAAAAGGGGAGCTTTAAAAATGTTTGTTTTGCATAGCCAATTCACTTCTTGTGGTAGTTTCATCTTTGTTGAAAGTTTGAATGCAAAGAAAGGTTTAGAAATTTTAATTTCGCGATTCATGATTCACTAATTAATATAATTTTTATTTTAACGGTATTAATTCTCAGTGTGTATCGCTTACCATTTCGTTAGATTAATTTAAAATTGACTCAGTCATATTTTCCATGTTACTAATGAAGTTTGTTATAAGTTGATTGCTGGATAATGTCTCCATGTAGTTCTTCCAGGTGTCTCTTAATTTTTCATTATCTCTCCTTTCTCTTTGCTATTGATGATGACAGTATTCTTCTAGACGATCTAGAACTCATTTTATCTCTTCCTATTGGTCTCTAGTCTATTCTTCTTAAGCTTTATTTTCTATTTTCTTGGCAGCGAAATAAAATATATTTTATTTATCGTGTTGGCGTTCCACCAGTCGACTGTTACCCACCAAGTTCAATTGCTCGTCAGTCATCCATGGTTTAACTTTTTCTTTCTTGCTAATCCAAGACAGTTTCAGTAGCTGCTTGGATCACGGTTCACTTGACAAGGTCTATCTAATTCTGGCGTTTGGTTTGGCAAGGTCTATCTAATTCTGAACTCATATTTTCTTTCACTGTGGGCTCTTTTAATGTCTCTATACTGTATAGTTGAGATAAATACCCTTTAGTTAACATTTTACCCTTTTGAAATGAAATACAGTATAACTGTTTCACTAAATTTATTTAGATGACTCTGACACGTGTTTCGGTCTCGCGACCATTTCGAAGAGGTTTACAATAAGACTAAACTTAAGTTCTAAAAGATTAATATCTAACCTCATTTGGATGGTTAATTGGTACTAAATTTAAATTAAGAGGTAATAAAATTGGGTTAATTATAGGTAGTCTATCTTAACACGGCGTCTAATATGGAGGTATTTCCAAATTCTATTTGGGTGTTCGTTATTTTTATATTAATAGGTTTTTCGGTTAATATTGTCGATTTTTTTGCAACATTTAAGCGTTTATTTCGATCACAAAATGAATTACCTTAATAATCAAAGTATTGGCCAACGGTAGCTATGACTTTTTCCCATCTTTCTGTCAAAGAGTAGATTCCGCACCAAAAGAACTTTTCATCTTTTGAGGCCATCAAGCCAAATTTTCACTTCTTCGTAAGAATGTAAGTTCTAAAAGTCCGTGCTGCATTGATCGAAATAAGTGGTAGTCTGAAGGGGCTAAGTCCGGTGAATACGGCGGGTGGGTAGAACGTCCCATTTGATGTTTTCCAAATAGTTTTTAACACATTTTGGAACATGGGGCCGAGCATTGTCACGTTGAAAAATGACTTTATCGTGTCTTTGGGCGTATTCTGGTCGTTTTTCCTTCAATGCTCGGTTCAACTTTATCAATTGTTGTCGGTATCGATCGCCAGAAATCGTTTCACCAGGTCTCGTAATACATAGCTCCTCTGCTATTCCACCAAATACACTGCAAAGATCTCTTTCCCTGTATATTGCGCACTAGTTGTGATGTTGAAGGCTGGTCTGAGTCTATCCAAGTTTTTTTGGGTTGGAGCATGTTCACCATAAGCTTCAACCAACAATCGATAACTTTGAGCAGCCGTTTCCTTCAAAGAAGGTTATTTAACTTCCCCGTAAAAGGTCTTTTTCTGGTACGAAACACGACATATTCAAAGCGATGAAAAACTATGTTCGCACAATGACAATTAATAACGAACTAGCTTTTGATGTCGTATATTTACCTTCCAAAACGCCATTGATGTCACTAGTCTATACCAATAAGTGTATTAGTAACGCCATCTCTTAGCAAAATCGACATTATTAATCGAAACACCTATTATTTTTAATGACTTTTTTATGCTAAGAATTTCTAAATAATCCATATATTTTCCTTTTTGAGCACTGTATAGCAACTTCACCCTCTCGTTATTAAAAAGGTGATTATTACCTATGCAGTGTTCAGCAAAGCCTGTTAATTTTTGTTTATTTAAAATAGAGTGTCTGTATTCTTTTAATATTTCTTGTAGGCTCTCATTTGTCTCACGTAGACAGCGTCACAGTCAATACAATTAAGTTCATATATACCCGATTTTCCATATTTATCTTTCTTTGTTATTAACTAGATATGGGGCATTATTCCTTTACTTAATATTTGGTATTGATAGCAACAACTGGAATGTTGTCTGAGTTGACATCTGCTCCTGGGTAGGAGTCAATTTAAATAATAAAAATAATAATATCAAAATTTTGATATGACAAAATTGGAACAGCATTTCACCACGTCACCCAAACCATATGTTTCTGTCACACCTTTCAAGTATAATACTCCCTGTGAATCCCTCCGGTTCCCATAACTATCCTTATACCTGTTTCGACTACCTGGTTGGTTTCATCAAGAGAGCTTTAATGCACCTAACACTGACAAGACTATTCAAGATATGTCGAAGTTTTAAGTGTATAAAGTACCTTAATATTACAATACATACTTGTTGCTTAAACTAAGTGCATATTATGGCACTGGTATAACAACTAAAGACGAATCAAAAAGACTCGCATTTTTAGAAGTCACCAAAAGTGTTCTTCGTATTTGCTGAATCATCCCAAGACGCGTTTCGCCGTATCACGGCTCATAAGCTGGGCTAGGTTTAGCAAATACGAGAACACATTTTTAGTCCTTATTCAGGTACTAACGGAAAACTATGACAAATAGATGCTTATGCTGCACTCTGTCGGTGACTTACAAAGTTTTTTCAAGTAGAGCGGCACAGCACGGCTGGCACTTATTGCAGAAACGCACCTTTCTCGATCTTACCACTCGAAGGCATAGAATGGCACTGGTTAAACAACTAAAGACGAATCAAACAGACTCTCATTTTTAAAAGTCACCAAAAAGTGTTCTTCGTATTTGCTGAACCATCCCAAGATCCGTTTCGCGGTATCACGGCTCATCAGCTAGGGCCTTCGCGCGGTAAGCTCGAGAAAGGTGCGTTTCTGCAATAAGTGCCAGCCGTGCTGTGCCGCTCTGCTTGAAAAGACTTCGTAAGTCACCGACAGACTGCAGTATAAGCATCTATTTGTCATAGTTTTCCGTTAGTACCTGGATAAGGATAAAAAATGTGTTCTCGTATTTGCTGAACCTAGCCCAGCTGATGAGCCGTGATACGGCGAAACGCGTCTTGCAAATATGAAGAACACTTTTGGTGACTTCTAAAAATGCGTTTTTTTGATTCGTCTTTAGTTGTTATACCAGTGCCATTCTATGCCTTCGAGCGGTAAGCTCGAGAAAGGTGCGTTTCTGCAATAAGTGCCAGTCGTGCTGTGCCGCTCTGCTTGAAAATACTTTGTAAGTCACCGACAGAGTGACACAAGCATCCATTTGTCATAGTTTTAAGTGCATATTTTCCTCTTGTACAAATTTAACTTCAACTTCCCCTAGAATTTATAATATTAGTGCATTTGAATGCAGGTGGATGTAAATTATTGATTTGCTCTTCGCTTTGTCTTTAATTTATTAAATTCGACTTTATTAACCCTCCAGTATTTAATTAATTCCGTCATTGATGGGGAGTTTTAGAATTAGATAGAATAGGTAACTGACTAAAAGTTTTTTTTTAGCTTAGTTTAGTATAGTCGATCAAGTCAGAACGTGTCTTGCATTGTTCATTTAGAAATGTATTTACTTAAAAGTTTTCGACATTTGACAGTAAATGATTACCATTAAAATGTTCAGTCGTTCGTCCATCTCCCATGAATGTCGATGATTGCCTGCCATCTTTGGGGCGTATTTTCGGCGAGATTTTCCGTGTATTCTTGTGACAAAGATTTCAAAATTTCCTGAGTTTGCCGTGATAGGTGCTTCACTATATACACCTTTTTACTACGAAGCCTCTGCTTGGTGTATGACCACACGTTCTCGATTGGGTTCGCATCAGGTGATTAGGATGGCCAATCTAGTGTGGCGATACCGGATTCCTCTTTCCACTGGCCGCACATTTTATTCAGATATGTGGGGTCGCGTTATTCTCTTGGGGAATCCACTCCTCAATTTTATAGCGTTTGGCAGCTAATGCCTTCTTGTAAATATGGAGCTTTTTTTTCAGCGTCCAAATTGTAGATCAATATGAAGAGTCTCCCAAAACATTCCTAGATATTGATCTTCACAGGGTGTTTAATCGTCTGTTGAATCAATCAGTTAGTGGAAATTAACCAGGCTCGTGGGGTGATAATATAACTCCAAAATGAAGCTTTAACGGAAAAGATTATATTGCTCTGTTCTCTCTGTGTTTTTCGCTCAGCATTGGTTTCTTGCTTTAGTATTTGCGCCCCTTGGCGCAAAGTTAATTGAGGATTTCGGGATCATTGTATCTTTTCACCCACTTGCTAACGAATGCCCTCGACTTATCCATATACTTAGCAGCTGCTGTAGGCATCAATTTTGATTGGATCTATTGAATGACCTTTTGGACGATTACATAAGAACACACCCTCGAAGCCCATGTTCGATAATGTACTATTTAACCATAAATAAGGTTAGGTTTAACCATAATAAGGTGAATTTTTGCCACGAAGCATTGTTTGCAGGGATGCCAACAATAGCCTCAAAAAAACAAAGATTCTTATTTGACCTACTGCCAGATAAGATTTAAAACATACTAGATATACGAGGCTGGTTTGAAAAGTCCGTGCAAAAATAAAAAACTACTTATGTGTTTGGGGAAAATCCTATTTCCATTAATTTTGCGACCACAACTGCTGAGGTGTGTGCTGGTGTGTTGTCGTGATGGAAAAGGACTTTCTTGTGGGCCAATCGCGGGCGTTTTTCTTGCAGCTCGGTTTTCAAACGGTCCAATAACGATGAATAATATTCACCTGTAATAATTTTACCCTTTTCCAGATAGTCGATGAGGATTATCCCTTGCGAATCCCAAAAGACAGTCGCCATAACCTTTCCAGCCGAAGGAACGGTCTTCGCCTTTTTTGGTGCAGATTCCCCCTTGGTAACCCATTTTTTAGATTGTTGTTTGGTCTCAGGAGTATAGTAATGTATCCATGTTTCATCCACAGTGACGAAATGACGCTTAAAGTCCTCCGGATTCTTCTGGAACAGCTGCAAACCATCCTTGCAACACTTCACACGATTCCGTTTTTGGTCAAGCGTGAGCAATCGCGGCACCCATCTTGCGGATAGCTTTCTCATGTCCAAATGTTTATGCAAAATATTATGTACCTGTTCAGTCGAGATGCCCACAGCACTAGCAATCTCACGCACCTTAACTCTTCTGTCATCCATCACCATATCATGGATTTGATCAATGATTTCTGGAGTCGTAACCTCCACAGGCCGTCCAGAACGTTCAGCGTCACTTGTGTCCATATGGCCAGTCCAAAAATTTTGAAACCACTTATAAACTGTTCTAATCGAAGGTGCAGAGTCACCATAATGTTTATCAAGCTTCTCTTTAGTCTCCTGAGGCGTTTTGCCTTTCATAAAGTAATGTTTAATCACCACACGAAATTCTTTTTCGTCCATTTCTTGAAAATCACTCGACTTCTTTGATTCACACGAATGCCAATCACAAAGAAATAGGCCAATATGGCTGAAACTTGGTGTGCGTTCATTCAAGAGATGCTACTAACTAAACATGACCTCGATACGCGCCGATGGTGCCATCTCTGGGACTTTGCACGGACTTTTCAAACAGCCTCGTAGATAAATGAATACGTAATCAGTAAAATGACGCCTTGCATCTTGGGAACCAAATATTTACAGATTCTTGTTACAAATAACTTTCGTCTTGTTCTTGGCTGTAAAATATAGCTATCTATATGTATATATATATATATATATATATATATATATATATATATATATATATATATATATATATATCCTTTATCTACTCCAGTTCGATTCAGTATATATACTCCGGGGACTCCATTCCTCTAACATCGTCACTCAACTTGTTGGGCGTTAATTTGGGAACTAATATGTCCTGACATAAACATGATGCAGACATAGCAAGGAGAGCTTCTCAAAAGTTAGCAATATTATTTTGAACCAAAAAGCTTTACACTCCAAGACAACTGTTAATTCTTTACAAAGCTCAAATTCGACCAACTATGGAATACTGCTCTCATATTTGGAGCTCCGCTCCCAAACATACACTGCATTTGTTGGATTTTATTCAGAGAAGAGCTGTTCGTCTGATTGGATACCCGGAACTGACCGGCGGCCTTGATTCGCTGGAACATCGAAGAACGGTTGGCGACTTGAGCCTATTCTACAAGTATTTTGATGAAATGTGTTCCAAGGATGTAGCCTGCTTAATTTCTCCCAGAGTGGCACGTGTTAGAAATACACGTCGCGCTGATACTTCGCATCCGTATGAGGTTCAGCTTGTTACTTCTCGTACAAAGCTTTTCAAGCAGTCTTTTATATGGAGAATATCATCCCTTTGGAATGTTTCTCACCGAGTACAATTTACAGCGATTCAAGAACAACGTGAATCGCTTTTTTTTTTTTTTTTAGGGGGGGGGGGGGTGCACGCATGTCGCTCTTGTAGCGCTTTAGGGACTTCCCTGCAGCACGTTTGCTAGACCCATAAAAAAAATAGTAGAATATTTCAATTGTTGTTCATACTTATTAGGTGACAAACTGTTAAAGCCGACGTTCCTATAGAGGTATGCTGTTGGTGGAAGGCCACTCAAACCACAAGAGATTGTTAATAAAGACATCGTCTTTTCTGTTTCGCACTCGGGTGGGAAGAATGTGTGAATTCGGACTTTGCCAGATAGGGAACTAACCCAGACGAAAACTGCCTACTTATTCTTGAGTAAGTGGGATATTAGAAGTCGAATTGGATGGCTCGATGGTTGCCTTCAAAAAAACATACTTCGTCTCAATATGGTGAAGATGTTCATAGGTATGGTTCGTAGGTTGTCGTCCATCGAGGCTTTAACAAGCAGGAAGTGTAGAACAAGTTTGTAAAATAGATGACTGAAAGTATATGATCTGCAGATTTTATGGTTCGAATTCCACTTTAAACTGTAGGTCTTATCTGGCACACATTATCCAGACATTAAATACGGTTGACAAAAAGGATCTCTGGTCTATTTGGGTGGCTATAAGCTTACCAAAACCCATACCATATAATGGTTACGTTCCTTTGCTAATAGTTTTTTTTTGTTGTTTTTTTTTATTATTTTAGTTAAAAGAATCCAGAATATCTATTCAAACAACTTATAATAAGGAACGGAATACTCTGCATAGCATACTGAGTTTTGATTATGTTACTTGGCAAGATGGAGGCAGATATACATGTCTACAACCTTCAGTGAAGCAAGACAGCGCCAAACTTATCGTGGTAGAAGGTAGAGTAGAGTATCTTTGAAATAAATCAAAAATTTCAGAATCTACAGCTTTCATTGCTGATTGTATTTGGTAATATATCATTCATAACATGCTTGACGGCGTTGGCCAATTCGATGGTGTGAGTTTGAATGGATACATTTTGAAAAAATAAATTTTATTTTTTTGGAAATGGTAATATTCACTCACGAGAGAACAAAATTTAGCTTTCGAAAATTTTGTTCTGTAAGAGTTTTAAGAAACTAGTCTTAACATTTTCCTTTTTCCCATGTTCATGTTTATTTTTACTCAATGTACTTTCTCTATTACAGCTGAATCTTCAGAAGCTATGCAAAGAGACTACCCATTGTCGTCACGTTCAACAAAAAAATTTAACCTATTTTTTCAAATAAATGTATTTCTCATTTTGAGTACAAATTTGTATACCACAATATATTACTAACGGCTAAAATGGATGATCAAATATGGTTACAGTTGTATAAACAGTTTGTAAATACGTGTAATAAATAAATTATGTTATTTTGTAGGAAGTGTTGTTTAATTTTGCGTGGACGAAAAACAAATTAGGAGCAATATATATATATATATATATATATATATATATATATATATATATATATATATATAACAATAGAGGTTTTCACGGTTGGTGGAAAATTTCAATCCGTTCTTCTAACAATGAGTTTGCTCGATATTTCATTTGTGATTTTCAAGTGCCCTTGCTGCTGCTGCTACTCGATATTTTGATTTTGCTACTGTTGCCGCTCGAAGCTAATTCATTCAAGTTAGCTTCGAGCGGCAGCAGCAGTAAGAGCACTTAAAAATGCCAAATGAGATTTTGGCGCAACGTCTTGTAAACTCATTGTTAGAGGAACTGATTGAAACCCGGAATTTTATTGTATTATATATATATATATATATATATATATATATATATATATATATATATATATATATATATATATATATTATTGAGTGAGTTATTCAATAGGAGGGAGCGATGAGTGATAGGAATCTCAATGAGGGAGAATGGCAGGATCGGAGGCAGTGGAGTCTAGGAATCGGACAACGTCGTCTAATGTTTTAACCAATATATAAGTATATATATATATATATATATATATATATATATATATATATATATATATATATATATATATATATATATATATATATATATATATGTGGGTTATTCAATAAGTAAAGATACAATTGGTCTCAGCTTAAACCCATTCAACGAAACCGCTCCATACTTCTAGGAGTGCAAGTTGGCAACCTTGTGATAAGTTTTAATCAGATGTTTGATCATGTAATGTAAATATGACTTCAAACTTTTCAGTTTACCATGGTGAGTCCATTGGAAGACTGCACTTTAGAAGAGTAGCGTTCTGTAATCAGATTTTTAGTAGCAGAAGGTGTTAAGCCAAGTGAAAGACATTCTAGAATGTTATTAAGAAGTTGCATGAACCGTGCGAATGTTTACAAGTGAATAGATCGAATCGAAAGTGGCCGAACAAGAGAGTGTGACGAGCAGCGAAGTTGATGTTCAGTCGAAGTTTCCGGTCACTCGTATTAACAATATTATTCAGAACCATTTACTGTACCGAAAAACGTGTCCCAGATGGGTTCCCAGGCAGCTTACTTAAGCTCATGTAGAATCGAGACTCAAGAACTGGGTTTGGAGATCTTGCCTCATCCCGCATACAGCCCGGACCTGGTTCCGTGTGATTTTTACCTGTTCGGACCTGAAATAGTTGAGGTAGGCAAGAAGTTTGCTTTTAATTTTTTCATGTGTAGCTCCTTGATTTGGTCGATAATTTCTTTACATCTGTTTCTGGTACGAACAAAGATGTTTCGATGAAATTACATAGGAAACCTCTTCAGCGTAGTTAGATAGGTCGTCGGATCTAAAACAAACATCTAGCCAAGGGAGAGTTCGAAAATATTCTATGAGTTCCCATTTAGCAGATTTGTAGTATCAAATCTTACGCGGTTTAGGTTCCCTTTTTGTCACCGATAGGGGGGATATATACAGGGCAAAATTCAATTTGAATTTCCTCCCGTTCTATACCACTTCGAGAGGTCGCGATAGGCGTCCAAATAGCTTGATGCATGTACTAAACATTCATAACCTCGAAACAATCGCAATGTTGAAACCAAGTGCGGAGTATAATCAAAGTATGGAAAGTTTTCGCGCCTTGCGCTCAGCGACAGAAATCATTCGATTCTTTGGGTACCCAAGATCGACTGTGTATGATGTTGTCGCGAAGTATAACGATCGGAGAAGTCCAACGAAGGTTTTGCAACGCACGCGAAGAAGCGCGTTCTCAGGACGCCCGAAATCATTCAACGGGCTCAGGAGCTGATTCTTGAGGATCCAGGACAGTTGATCCGAAAATTGTCCTCGGTTGTCGGTGTAAGTGAAAAAACTCCGCTACAAGTCCTATACAATTAAAGTGAGACAGATGCTTTCCGAAGCTGCCAGGACAAAGAGAGTTGAACGCTGTAACCTGCTTTTGTGTTCTTTACGAAACAATGCTGCCGGATGCCTACTTCAGGTTTTTTCTGACGAAAAAATTTTTACTGTCGATGCGAAAATCAATCGAAGGAATGATCGCTGGCTCCCCCATGATCCTGAAGATGTTCCCATTGTTTCCAGAACGAAATTTCAGACGATTGTTCACGTGCTAAGTGTTGTGTCCAGTGAGGGTGATGTCATGCCACCGCATTTCTTTAACAAAGGGGAAAATGTCATAAAAGAGGTTTATTTGCATGTTCTGATAAATGTGGCGAAGCCGTGGATGGAAACTGTATCATCTAGAAAGCCATATGTTTTCCAGCAGGACGGTGCGCCTGCGCACACATGTTATTTGGTGCAAAATTGGTTGTCGGACAATGTCGACATGTTTTGGTCCAAAGAATTGTAAGATTTAAATCCTTGAGACTTATATGTATGGAGTGTGGTTGAAAGGGTCACTAACAAGTTCAGACATCCAAACGTCTCATCATTGAGACCCGCTATTAAAGCGGTACTCGCCGATATGGACCGTGACTCATTAAAACGGGCCTACGACCGCTTCAGACCGACAATGGAGGCGATCATTCAATAAGAAGTGAGTAAATATGTTCTTTATGATCGATCTAACAAACAATTTAGTAAAAAAAAAATAATTATAAACTTCTGCATTTTTGCAGTAAAAATTATGTTTAAAAAAAATGTGTAATTTGTCCGCACCGCACACTGTATACACACATATATATATATATATATATATATATATATATATATATATATAAATTGTCTCACACACACAAAAAGTAAGCCTCGCTTCGGTGGAACGCTCTGCGGCAAGTAAATTTTCAGGGACCTAGGTTACGTTTTGGGTCTCCCGCTTAATGCGTTCTTGCAATAAAAGAGAGCACCCGAATATTCAATTCATCTCTCAGACTAACTACGAATTCAGCATAATTGAAGCCATTTTTCTCTCGATTTATCGTTTCGATTTTAAATGTATATTAACAACTAACGACTGTAAATCGACATATTGTTATTTTATTTGCCTTCTCAATAGATACAACAAATTTGCCGACAACAAATCTGAACAATCTGTACTAATTTTACATGAAGCCCCTTGAAAACTTCATCCCAAACTGTTGCCAAAATCGAATTTTAAACAGTTTCAAGTTAAAATCGACAGCATCGTCGCAGCCGCTTAGCTCAAGTTGTATCTATGTGATTAATGGCTTTGCTCAGCTTAACTTCCAACGTGGCTAAATCCTCTTACAAAAGGGGTTTTGCGCTTTTTTTTTTCACGCCGGCTTAACCGGTAAAATTCTTTGTTTTTCATTTTTGGTGAATACTCCACCTGAGCTGTTTATTATTTGAGACGATTTGAACAATTTCATTAAATTATCAGAATATTTAAATCTTCCGTTTCTATTTGATCTACTCATACTCAAACAGACAAACATACAAAGAAACACACAGAATTCTTATTAACAAAACACTGAATGCCTAGAAACAATCGCAAAAATAAAAATTATGGAATGTTTATAAAAAGGTGACATAATTCGATAGATTATGAAATGTTTTTCTTTGCTAAGCTGAGATGATTTTTATAAGTTGAGCATTTAAAAATTAAAAATTATTTTTAATATACAAAGCATAAATTGAATGTTCAATAATGCCAAAAATATTTATTTTTAGTACAAGAAAATATTAAGTATAGTGCAGTAAAAAAAGTATTTGAAATTGCACAGTCTAAATACTGCAATATTATGATTTTATCCTCTCTTGGGTATCACCCGGAGTATTGTCCTAAGTTTTGGACCTCGAAAAACTTCTGTCTATAAACAATTTAAGTTTTTAAAACGCGTTTTTTGAGCTAAAAATGTGAACATCTCTGGTTATATAAGTCGGATCGAGACCAAAAAAAAACAAACTCTTCGCAATAAAATTTCCACTACTCAGTATATATCACCACTACACCAAACACTTTATTTTTTCACTTGACGCGCGTTTCGCTAACCATGTTAGCTTCATCAGGAGCGATGGCTGACTAGACGCGCGTTTGGCTAACCATGTTAGCTTCATCAGGAGCGATGATTGACTAAAGCTAAACTACAAATCTACCCTATTTATACTTAGCCTAACCCTTGAATTACTCAGATGGAACTAATGGCATATTAAAGGCCATCAGTTCCGGTCAAGTAAACAGTAGTAAGGAATAGGCCCTCTGTCTTTATTTAAACTACTTTTACATTTTATAATTTCTTTACTTTCGTATGCGTTCGACAATCTCCTATCAGATACATTTTTTTATTAATCTTAGATTATCTAATGTTACAATATGATCAGCTTCAAGGGCATGTTCGGCAATGCTAGACTTTTCTGTTCTACTGTATTTTAAGTGTGCTAAATGTTCTTTAAATCGTGTTTCAATTGACCTTTTAGTTTGCCCAACATACTTTTTGTCACAATCATTACAACTAATTTCATAAATTCCACTTTTTTCACAATTAGGAATCTTATCTTTGGGATTTCTTAAGATATTCCTCAGATTGTCTGATGACTTATAGACTAAGGTGAGGCCTACCTTATTAAATACCTTATTGTATTGCTATATTTCAAGTTATATGGTATGGAGACATACTTAGTGTTATTTTCTTCGCGTGTAAAAAAGGTGGAATTCTGAATATTAAACCCAAACTTATGTCTATTTATTAGCTAATTTACTAAGTCATCCTCATAACCATTAACTCTAGTTATATTTCTAATACGATTCCTTTCTTTATTAAAGTTTACTCTATTCAGAGGGAAAGTGACCAAACGATGAACTAAAAAATGTAATGAGGCTAATTTGTGTTGTTTGCAATGAAATGAATCATTAGGAATATATCTATCTGTTACTGTGTCCTTCCTATAGATATCAAATTCTAATCTATTATTATTTTTAATAATTAAAATATCTAGATAAGGCAATTGTTCTTTGTTCTCAACTTCGTAAGTGAATTTAATGGAATCATACCGGCTATTTAATTTAGAAACAAAATCATCAATGTTTGCTTTTCTTTGTATCAAGTCAATCATCGCTCCTGATGAAGCTAACATGGTTAGCGAAACGTGCGTCGAGTGCAAAAAGTAGAGAATCGCGAGACTTTATTTTTTTAAAAAATCATTTTCATTAACGTGAAAATCACCCAAAAAATGCATTTGTTGTTATTAATAAACGAATGTAAAAAAAAACGGTTAAAAATACCCCAAAAAATTTTTTTTTATGGCATCGGAAAGCTGGACCCGAGACGCAAATTTGGAAAAAAAAAGATCTATTTTGGACCAAATGGCATAAAATGGCGGGCAATTCAAATTCAATTGTGCCCACTGGGTTCAATATTTTTTATCAAAATTTCAGGGTATTTTTGCTATAACGAAAGGCATATTTAAAGTTAAATTTAAAACCTCGGACTTATTTGAAAATATTAATCACGGTTCTTAAAGGTTTTTCTCTATTTTAAAGTATGCCAGTGTCCAGTATGAGGTAAAAAAAAAAACAGATATCTACAGTTAGAAACAAGAAGATTGATATGAGAAATTAAGAAAAATTAAGATATTTTAACTGTAGAAACCATCAAGATTTTCTCCAAAGGTAAAGTTTTTTTTGCCATGAGATTGCTTGTAGTTTAATAAAGTTCATTATATTTTGTCAATTTTTTTGTATTTAATGGCACTAAGAACTTATGGTTGTTATGCATAAATTACGTACAATATGTCGCATATTTATTGTTGATGAAAATTATTAATTAATTTGTCACATTTTACTAAATCAATCGCTATTCAATTTTTAGACTTGAATTTGTTGTTCTGAAGTCTATAATGCTAAAGAGGAGAATTTCAGTTGTACTGCCTCGAGAAATTTAATAGCTGATTACTAGTTGCAACAGCATAGTTTCTACTAAAAAAATTTTTCTAATAAGAAAAAAAAAAAAATAATTGAACAGAAAATTTTATTTTACTACTTATTATACACTTACAACATCTCCCTAGAAAAATAAAATCTTTGGAAACTAATTGAATTGTCGAAAACAGTAGAATAATTAACTCTTATACATTTTTCTGGGTATCTCTAACTCAGGTAAATTTATTAAATCCGCATTATCCTAGAAAAGAAAATTAATTTAGAAGTCATGTCGTTTTCTTGACATTTAAACAACAATTTTTCTTGTATGCTGCTCTAACCAACAACATTTCTTCTAGTTCTTTGTTAAATTCCTGCTGTCTCTAAATATTTGCATCAGCAGTTGTCATTGTTTAAGATAAATGAATAAATAAGCGTTCCATCATCAGCAAAGTTATCGATTGGATTTGTGATTATTTCCAGCAGATTGTTAGTACAAAGACAAAAGAGACTAGACGGTAGTATGGAATCCAGAATTACTCCGGCGTTAAAGCTGAATACGTGCCGCTTGTAAAGGACTATCTCTAAGGGGGGAAAAATGGCACTTATGGAACGAGCCTAGAGATACTTGCCCTCTCGGAAACCCAGAATAGCAACTTTCATATCTTCTTAAAACAACGAAGAACAAGAGATACAAAAATAACTTTTAGGGACAAGCCAACAATAATAAGCACAAGAAAACACACCGAAACTATTTACCTTTTACTAACAGGCAACCCAATGTCGGGACACTTTGAGCTTCTTACACCACAAAACACTAAAAACATCCCAAACAACAGTAGGCCAATAAAAGAAGCATCGGGCGAGCGACGTAACGGTCGAGGACGTCGCGGGAAATGGCAGCTCGACCAAAACGATGAAGACCGGGCAACTGACAATGGACCTGCCAAAAGTGTTGTGACGGCGAGTAAGCCGACACCCACCAAGGCGGGAAAATCAAGGCAACGCATGAGTTACACTACAGGAACAAACGAACACACACCGTGCGTTGCTTTGATAAAAGCACAAGTCCTGACAAAGAAACCACTGAGAAGGGAATCACTCGCCGCCTAGACCCACCACCATCAATCTCAAACGCAACCGACGAAGTATTTAATCAAAAACCCCCGCAACGACAAAGAAATACCAACAGCACAAAACCAAAATTCAAACGGCAAATAAGAACAGAAAACAAAAAAATCAACAACATCAGGAGATATCTAGGACACCTTACCCAGTTTATCAACGGGAACGTGTCCAAACGAGTCACACAGAGTATAAACAAGATCAAGTCCGGGTCTCCCAACAGAACACTGCCAGAAATCCTGGATACTCTGAAACAAAAATTATCCGTATATGCCGCAAGACTCCGTAGATACAAAGAACCAAACGAGAGGAAAGATACCAACAACCTCTTCCGAAGAAGCCAAACACAGTTCTACCGGAAAACTATGCACAGCAAACAGACAGCAGTGACCGAACCACCAAACAAACAAGAACTCACAGATCATTGGAAAAGTATCTGGTCAGAACCCAAACTACCCAATAATAACACCCCCTGGATCAAAGCCAAAGAAGGCAAAGATAAACATGTGACAGAACGGAAAAATTCCACATTAACTACTGTGGGACCAAAGAAGTTCCGGAGGTAGAATGGCCCCCCGTTCGGATCTCCGGGTGGGGGCTGGTTCGGAGGCGTCGACTTGCAGACATCATAATTTTAAGATAGATTTTTGCAACATACGAGGTATAAACTCGAACATAAATTCAGTGCATCAACACCTGCAATCAAATAAACCTCATGTACTCGCTCTATGTGAAACCAAGGTCAGTCCATCGACCAGCACGGTCAACTATCTTTATCCTGGGTACGACTTCTATTCCCGATTTAGGCGTAACTTTGGAATCTGTCTTTTTGTCAGAAGCGACCTCTCTTGTCAACGAGAAGAAGCTCTGGAGCCCCCAAACTTTGATGTTATGTGGTTTAAAATAACGACTCAACAAACCACAAGGTTCATCTGTATCCTATATCAACCACCAAGTGATACCAATTTTCGAACACTTTTCGCTTCTCTTGCAGACACCATCGATCATTTACAAAGTAACTATCCAAGTGCCGAAATTGCCATCCTGGGCGACTTTAATGTCCACAATATCAACTGGCTTAAATATTCAAATACTACCGACGAACAAGGTCGTGAAGCTGAATCATTCTCAATCAGTTATGGCTTAACTCAGCTTATTGACGAACCAACACGGATCCCTGATCGAGACGGGGAGTTCGCCAGTCTTCTTGATCTGTTTTTAACCACCAATCCGGAGATTTACACGGTCACCGTAAATCCGCCGTTAGGTTCTTCCGACCATAAACTGCTTTCGACATCGAGTATCCTGCCAATCAGTGACAGAGAGGCGCCTAGGCCGCGCAAGATTTGGCACTACAAATCTGCTAAATGGGAAGATCTCATGGAATACTTTCGAACTTTCCCTTGGATGGACATTTGTTTTCGATCCGATAACCCATCTGACTGCGCCAGGGAGGTCTCCGATGTTATTTTGGCTGGTATGGAAGCTTACATCCCTTTTTCGAAGAAATGCTCCTCCAACGGCAAGCCTTGGTTCGACCGAAAATGCAAAGAAGCTGTTGCTTCTAAACATATTGCCTACCGACAATGGCGTGAAAATTCTAACACCGTAAATCGTAACATCTTTGTTCATGCCCGGAACAGATGCAAGGGAATTATCGACGAAACCAAGGAGGCACACAATCAACGAATTAGAAACAAACTTCTCGCTTGTCCCAACAATTCCAGGTCCTTTTGGGCAGTCGCGAAGGCAGTTAGTCAAAATTTTACCAAATCCACCATACCACCACTCACACGGCCAGATAATTCGATTGCAACCACACCTGTTGAGAGAGCGAACTTGTTGGCTGAACTCTTTGCTTCACATTCTACTGTCGTTTTCCAAGGAAAAACACCACCTACTATTCCCATATTGCAGTCAAGGATGCCCGATGTTGTCTTCAGACAGCGCATCATAAAGCGTATTTTTATAATGAAACTAGACACCAAGAAGGCTTCTGGCGCTGACGGAATACCTGCCATAGTTCTCAAAAACTGTGCAAGGGAACTAACACCAGTTTTCTGTAGACTTTTTTAACCTATCCTACAGAAAGGGAATATTTCCGTCCTGCTGGAAATGTGCCACGGTTCAGCCGATACCTAAAAAAGGTAAGAAGACCTTGCCAAATAACTACCGACCAGTTGCACTGCTTTCAATAATATCGAAAGTCATGGAAAAGGTTATCAATGAGCATCTTCTAAAATATCTTGAACGATTCAATATTATTAGCGATCACCAATATGGTTTTCGTAAACATAGATCAACAGGAGATCTTCTGACTTATGTAACACATGTTTGGAACAACGCAATTGAATACTTTGGAGAATCTCGAACGGTTGCTCTTGACATATCCAAGGCATTCGACCGTCTTTGGCACGATGGACTGTTGGCTAAGTTACGCTCTTATGGTATGTCTGAAAGGTTCTGTTTGTGGCTCTCATGTTTCCTCAGAGAGCGTTCTTTACGAGTGGCGGTCGACGGATTTCTTTCTAACACCCTCCATACTGTCTCCTACTCTCTTTCTCATTTACATTAACGATCTGCTGGAAAAGACCGGGAATCCAATCTATAGCTTTGCAGATGACAGTACGCTTGTCTCTTCATTCACCTTGAACGCTCGGACATCGGTTGCTCAGGCGAATATCCGCAGACAGCAGGAGGTCATTCAACTTAACAAAGACCTGGAAGAAATTCTATCTTGGGGTGACAGTAACCAAGTGGAATTTAACGCCACAAAAACCCAAGCGGCAGTTTTTTTCTAAAAAAGTTAACGTTGCTGAACCCGACATAGTTACGTCGGGGCACTCCATTCCCCTAGCATCGTCGCTCAATTTGTTGGGCGTTAGTTTGGGTGCAAATATGTCTTGGCATGAACATGTTGCAGGCATAGCAAGGAGAGCTTCTCAAAAGTTGGGAATATTATTTAGAACCAGAAAGCTTTACACCCCACAGCAACTGTTAATTCTTTACAAAGCCCAAATTCGACCAACTATGGAATACTGCTCCCACGTTTGGGGCTCCGCTCCCAAACATACACTGCATTTGTTGGATTCTGTTCAGAGAAGAGCGGTCCGTCTGATTGGGGACCCGGAATTGACCGGCGGCCCTGATTCGCTGGAACGTTGAAGAACGGTTGGCGACTTGAGTCTGTTCTACAAGTATTTTCATGGAAAGTGTTGTAGCCCGCTTAATTCCTCCCAAAGCGGTGCATGTTAGAAATACACGTCGCGCTGGTGCTTCGCATCCGTATGAGGTTCAGCTTGTTACTCCTCGTACAACGCTTTTCAAGCAATCTTTTATATGGAGAACGTCATCCCTTTGGAATAATTTGCCCAGCGCTGTGTTTCCCACCGAGTACAATTTACAGCGATTCAAGAACAACGTGAATCGCTTTTTCCGCACTCGTGCCGCTCCTGGAGCGCTTTAGGGACTTCCCTGCAGCACGTGAGCTAGACCCATAAAAAAAAAAGGGGGCACAATTTTTGAGATATACCATAAGAACGTATCTTAACATACAGTTAGTAATTTTAAACACAGTCAAACGTCTTTGATGTATCCAGTGCAACCATCCCTGACTCTCCATCATGTTTATCTGCCTTGTGGACCACTATATTAGTGGTCGCTAATCACACTAAATCCTTCCAGAAAACATGAAACAGGAGCTCCCATTGATTGGTGAGATGAGAAATCATGATTTTTGTGTTGTTATATTGGAGTGATTTTCCGTCGTTCGAGATTAGAACAATGAACATTCAGTATTCTAACCTCGAAAACTAAATATTTTTGAAAATGCCTCGTGCAATCGTAGTTTAACGTCGGGAAGTTACCCCATTACGCTTCAATCATAAAAACCATGATTTCTGATGCGTCAGATGTCTACTGATAGCATTGTCGACTTCTTGGCATGATTTTCTCTCCCTCTTTAGGTAACAGATGAAATCGATAAACTTTTTAACAATAGAGAAATATTCATATACTGTGGGATATGTAGAAAATTCTATACGAAGTACGATGGTTTTTATTAGGATTTTTTAAAAGTTCATTAAGATATTGGACTTAACAATAATATACCGTAAAAAATAAAATAAAAAATTAACGATGAAAAATAAATTTTGCTAAAAATAGCACAGTTTTTAGCATATATTTCTGGATGATTTCCATATAATGTTCATTTAAATAAAAAAAAAATATTAAAATTTTATCACCGCAAATAATGCAAAATGAATGTCAAATATTACTAAAAAATTATTGTTATCATAAAATAATATTAAGTGCCACAATTTTATAAAATATGATATACATCCATTTGAAAATTCTGAATTATTTGAATAAATGGTGAATGGTTTTGGCTAGAAACTTGATCATAAATTTTCTGTCGGCAACTTTAATTTGTGGTTACATTTTATGAATAATCTCCAAAGTTTGCATCCGGGTGTCTCAAGAATTTGTGTCAAGAACACGTACATACTATTATTGTAGGGATAATAATAATATTTTGGAATGTGAGAAAACAATTTAGTAATATTCTGTCTCCCTATTTGTATTATAGATGTTTTTCAAGTTAGCTTTAAGTTAAGAAACTGGGTCGCATTTGCAATCTTTGTATTATTAAATGTGGCAAGAAAATAAACTGATTGGTGATGTACAATTTTTAATTTGATCTCTGTAACAACAGCAATGTTATCGTCTCTGGTGTACTTCCCTACTCGATCTCTTTCACCCTTTGGCTGGTATCAAGCCCTGTCTATTTGGCACGAGCTTGACTATTGAAAATTGAAACAGCTGTATGGAGCTACATCAGGTGAATAGGGTAGGTAGATATAAAGTTTCTGTGCTTGACCAAAATTGTCTTTACAGATAGCGAATTGTAGGAAATTTGGGAGTTTCCTTCTTACCCGCTTGCAAAAGGAAATCAGGAACTAGTTGTAGTACACTTGATCTATCGTGTGACCTAAGGCAGTTTGCAATTTCTCTGATGTCGAAAATTATCATTGCTTTAAACTTAGATTGGGTAGTGGCGCAGTGAACTATCAGTCTTTTTGTCCACTAATTGATGCCTACTTTGAGGATGGTATGTAAACGATAATGATTCGTCATAGGTTATTACTCTCTCCAAATCTCCATTTCAAACATAACAGTATAAGATATTTTAAGATTAGCCCCTCCCTAGTAATGGCCTTTTACATGCCATTTGCCATATGCACCGCCTATATTTTTATTTAAAAGATACTGATTCTCCATAGAATTCAATGTTTGAATATTACAATATTTTTTTTTAAGTAAGGGAAATTGAATTATAATCTTTATAGTTTGTCGATTCCAGCTAGATTTTTTAAATTGAATATTAATTACGGAAAAATATTTGGGGAGCTGTGTCTTTCTTCAAAGAAAAAGGCAACAATAGGCTTTTCTACTATAATCAAAAGGTCTTAACGCTACAATTATATAACAGTAACAAAAATAAAAACTATTAGTATCATCGGAAAGCTGAAAGTCTCCACTTCAAAAAGCAATCTTTTAATTTCTTTTTGCACTCTGAAAACAAGTAATATCGATTAACTTTCGAACGGTGCGCGTAGACTTTTAAATTAACCTGTTTTACGGGCTACATTTTTTGTATCACCTATCCGAATTTTTAATAATTTCTTAAGTTAATAAAAAAATCTGGAAAATCTATTTATTATTTTTTTTTGTAAAATTTCCCGCTCTTTCACGTGATGCTATTAGTTTAGAGCTATTGATTTAGATATTACCGAAGAAACGAATTTTTGATTTTATTTTGAAGTTTGTGGGCTTAGCGTACATCAAACTTTAGCAGCCTCTTCACATTTAATGAGAGCTGAAAACACCTGGCGACTAGGAAAAAAGATGGACTTATTTATGTTCATTTAGTTTATATATATATATATATATATATATATATATATATATATATATATATAAAATATATTTAATTTACGTGTTGTTGGAATTAAATCATTAAAACTATTCTTAGATCTATTATACACTTATTGATGTTTCGACCTTCAGAAGAGGTCTGTCTTCTTTAAAATTTGCTCATAGAAAGTAGTATTAATTTTAAATCACTGTCAGAAACATATTTTTGCATTTTACAAACAACCACTTAACGTATGACTGGACTTCACGTTATGTCGTTGTTTGTAGAATGTAAAAATGTGTTTTTGACAGCGATTTAAAATTAATACCCCAATACAATGAACTACTTTCTAAGGGCCAATTTTTGAAGAAGACCTCTTCTGAAGGTCGCAACGTCAACAAATGTATAATAAATCCAAGAATAGTTGTAATACTCCAATTCCAAGAACATGTATATTAAATATATATATATATATATATATATATATATATATATATATATATATATATATATACATGTATATATATATATATATATATATATATATATATATATATATATATATATATATATCTATATATATATATATATATATATATATATATATATATATATATATATATATATATATATATATATATGGAGGTCAATTATAGAATGAAACTTCCTAAATTTTATTGTGATCCTTTCCTTTTATTGACGTTTCGGCACAGTTTGCCTTTCTCAAAATTTTTTATTTTTTTTTTGTCGGGTTTGGCTAAAATTGTACATATTTTATCCGTAAAACGCTATTTGAAAATGTATATTATTAATTTATTAAAACTAAAATGACTGTTCTTACCTTGGACCTGGATGTTTAGGTTAATATTTATTTTTGCCCATTTCACTGAATCACAATGTACTCTTTTTTTTTTATTTTTCATTACACGAACCATATGTTAATTAGTTTTCATTGTCATTTATTTTATTTTAATTTAAAAATTGGGACGAACACAACATGTAGACTGCATTTATAGTACTGCCATATATATTTGGCTCAGGTTATTCGTTTCTTTTTTGTTGTTGATAGCGGTTGGTATTTTTTATATCATAATAGATTCCAATATTTCTCTTTTTTTCCTATTGTTCTCAATGACTAAAATCTTGGTTCCTTCATAATTAAATGTGTGTTTCTTTTCCTCTTCGTGTTTTGTTAGTGCTGTTCTATTATTTTTGTCATACTTGTGTCAATTTATCCTATTTTCCAAATATTGGCTAGTTTGCCCTATATAACTACCGTCATAATTATTGCAAGGAATCTGGTATACAACATTGCTCTTCTTATTTTTTGGGGTTTTGGTTTTTAATTTTGAAAAATTGGTTGCCACTAAGTTATGGGCTCTATGAGCGATATTTATATTATGCTTTTTAAAAAGTTTTTCAATTTTTTGTGAAAATCCGTTTAAGTATGGTAAAACGATATGCTTTGTTTGTTTTGGGCTTTTTTGTTGTTGGTTTTTGTTTTCAGTAGAATTATAAAATTTATGTATCAGTCTTTTGAATATTTGGTTTATAAGATATACCGGGTAGTTCAGGTGCTTTTTTGGCTTTGTTTATTGATTTTTTCCGATATTCTGGGTTTGTTAGGGATATTGTCCGATCCGCCAGACCAATTATGACCGATTCCTTGTAATTTAGTGGATGGTTTGAGTTATAATTTAGATATCTAGATAACCATGTTTGCTTTGTGTACCACTCTGTTTTTATACTTTGGTCTTTGTTGTGCAATATTAAGTCAAGGGAATGATTTTTTTATCTATTTCTGTTTCTATTGTGAATTGTAGTTTTTTATTGTAATTGTTAAATTTGTTTAAAATATATTGTACACAATTTTTTGAAATGGCAGTAATACAATCGTCAACGAACCTATAGAAAAATGGTATTTCAAATGGTATGTGGGAAAGGACATTCCCCTCTAATTCCTCCATTACTAATGAAACTATTGGTCGCGGTGGAATGTTATTTTTATGTAGCTTTGGGAGTCCATATATTTTTGGTGGTAAGGCATTTCTAATTTTCAATGTGTTAGTAATTTGTGGTACAATATATTGTTTATTTTTCCAACTTTCTATTAGTTGATTGTTTTGTTTTTGATATCTATTAGTAGGATCTTGCTTAATTTGTTTATATGTTTTTTTTTTTATCATTAAGTAACAAACTCATTTTGTTTTTATTGTCTTCTGTTTTCATTATGACGGTTTTGTTGGTTTTATCCGCTTTTAGTATTTTTAATTCGGGGTGGTGTTTTAGGAATTTTTTTGTTTTGTTTACTTTCTTTGACAGTGGAGTGTTCTGAGTATTATTTTTAATTTTATTTTTGTAGTTGGTTGGTTAAAACATTCGACGACGTTGTCCGATCCCTAGACTCCACTGCCTCCGATCCTGCCATTCTCCCTTATTGAGATTCCTATCACTCATCGCTCTCTTCACTCTCTCTCCCCAGCTCTTCCCGGATCTTCCTCTCGATCTTCGTTGTTGCTGCACCTATTCCATTCCTTTCTTAGGCAATCTCTCATTGCTATTCGTTGTACATGGCCATATCATGTTGGTCTCTCTCAATATCTTTTATTATCGTTTCTTCTATCCCCATTTGTTGTCGTATCACATCACATCCGCAGTCACTCTATACTCTGGCTGATCTTCTCAGAGCATCCATTTCAGTTGCCTCTACGCAGTTTTTATTTCATGTTGTTAGTCTCCATGTCTCTGACCCATACAGTAGGTTACTCTTAATTGGTGTGTTATATATGTTAAATTTTCGTCTTTTCGTTATTCCTTTACTCCATAACACTCCGTTTAAGGACCCTATTATTTTTCTTGCTTGTATAATCCGGGACTTTATTTCTTTGTCATCTGTTCCTGTTGAATTAAAGATCGTACCCAGATATTTGTATTCGTTACATGATTCAATGGTGTCGCTCAAATTTGTGTTGTTTGCTCCTACGCATAAGTATTTTGTTTTCTTTACATTCATTTCAAGACCCCAGTTTTCATAAGTTTCTTTTAGTTTACGCGCCATATATTCTAGATCTTCTTTATCACCAGCTAAAACAGCGTGATCGTCTGCAAACTGAAGTGTATACACTGTTGTGTTATCTATTGGGAACCCCATTCCTTGACATTTTCTCCTCCACACATGTAACGCTTTTTTATGTAAATTTTGAACAGGGTGGGCGAGATACAGCAGCCCGGGCGCAATCCTTTGGTGACAGGAAAGGATTCCGATAATTTGTTACCTATTTTTACTCTAGATGTTGATTGGGAATATAAATTTTGTACGGCCCTTTTTAGAGTGTGGCTTATATTTGACTGCTGTAGTACTTCCCACAGTTTGCTAGTTGGTATATTATCATATGCCTTAGTTAGATCTAGGAATAATATGTGGATTTCTTGATTCGTGGCGTTTCTTTTTTCAATCATTCGTTTCATACAAAATATGTTATCACTGCATGATCTGCCACCTCTTAACTCACTCTGTTCTTCATATATATATATATATATATATATATATATATATATATATATATATATATATATATATATACACACGAAATTTTGATTGTAACTAGATACTAGGTGTTGTAAATATGTGTAATTAATTATCGGACGTCACACTCAAATCTCAAAATTTAATTTACTTTAGAGATCCACATGCAGAATTAATGCCATTAATTCTATTTGCAAATCGGTTACGCGCAAATTCTGCTGGACTGGTTTGCAATGGATTTATGTATGTAGGTGCTGATATTTAAAATAAAATTTAATTCTAGTAAAATTATAAAACGAAAAGGGAATTCAAAATAATTACGGTTGTAATGCATGTTTAAAAAAATAAATTAAAGTATCTGTCTTTTAATTTCATTTCCTTCATGCCAAAACTGGTAAAACAATATTGTATATGAACCTATATTTGAGTACAAGCTAAACGTTTGATCAATTAAAACTTTTTAAAGTATTGTGGTGTTTCGGTTAACAGTTTCAACACAAACGTAAACGTCACTTCTCGTTTAAAACTGATTTTCAAACCGCCCCTCGAAATACATAGTTACTCTTACCACTATACTACTCTAATTAAACAAATGTCTTAACCTAAAGATTGCTGACGAGCCCCAGAGGGAGCGAAACATGTTGTGTGCTGGTTTAATTAATGTTCCTAGTATGCCCATGTCGTCCATTGTTTAAGACTTCTTGTACAGGGTGAGTCAACGATAGAGTAAAGTTCATTATCTCATTTATTTTGGGAATGACGAAAAAAATGTTAAATACAATAGTTTTAGGGAATGTTAAGGTGCACAGTTTAAAATAATTTTTGAGTATACAGTGGACTTCAAAAAAGTGTGGCCGATATAACATGTTTTTTTAAATGGATCATCCTATTTTCTAATTTATTTTTAAATTCTGCGTAAAATGTTATAACTTTTTTATTAATAATGTTATATACCTAAACCTAGTAGTTTTTCAAATATTTCAATTTAAAAAAAAAAATACTAGTTTCAGTTTTGTAAAAAATTGCTAATAGCGCCGTTGTTTCTGAAGGTGAAATACTCATAATTGGTACGAGTGTTTTATGGAGATGAAAAAAAGATATATGTAAAAAAATTTGAGTTAGATGCTACAGAGGGTTCAAAATAAATTTATACATTTCGACTATTTTAAATTGGAAAATCTCAAATTTTTAAAATTCCACACCCTATATATTATTATTTTTTCTGATAGATTTTACAAAACCCTCCAACTTTTATTAAGTATGTAATATACCTATTTCTAATAGTTTTCTATTTATTTTAAATTTTTCAATTTTTCCCTTGTTGTTACGCTATTGTGAAAACATCAACAAATAATTAATATTAATTTTAATATAGTTTAACTTATCTAATGATTAATTATTACGACTTAATAAATGTTCAAAAATACGCCCGTCTACTTGAATACACATGTTTAGTCGTTTTACTATATTTTCCTTCACTTTCCTTAGCATAAACGGCGTTATTGTCCTGCACGCATCCCGTATCATATTTTCCATATGTACTGGTGTTGTAGGGGGATTCACATAAACACGATCTTTAATGTAGCCCCACAAAAAGATGTCTAAAGATGGTAAGTCACATGATCGAGGGGGACACTGAATGAATCCATCCCTACCGATCCATTTTTGTGGGTAACGACCGTTTAAAAATTCCCGAACTTCCCGGTGGTAATGAGCAGGAGCTCCGTCTTGTTGAATCCACATTTGTTCCCTTTCAAGTTATTAACTTCTTCAAGAAGCTGGGGTAATTCGTTTTGCAAAAAATTTAGATATCTAGGCCCGTTAAGCGGTTCTCAGAAAAAATATGGACCAATTAGTCGAAAATTTAATATTCCACACCATACATTAAGCGACCAGTGGTTTTGGTTTGAACTTCCTGGACCCAAAATGGATTAACTGTTGAATAATAATGCATGTTATGGCTGTTAACTGCTCCATTACTGCGAAAAGTAGCTTCATCAGAAGACATTATTTTCGATAAAGAATTTGGATTGGATTCATGGTGGTACAAATGTCTACTCGTCGTTTAAAATCACGGTCATGAAGTTCTTGGTGTAGTTCCATATGAAAGGGATGATACTTGTATTTTTTCGTGGTGCGATTAGCCGTAGATTGGGAAGTGTCAGATAAGTCAGCTAGTTGACGGCTGCTGACCTAGGGATTATCTTCAACATTCTATTTTTACGTGCTTAACAGATATGTCAAAATTTGACAATGCCCACATTATTGTTTTGTCTTGACAACTATGATTTTATAGCGTAAGTGTATTAAAAACAAGGATAAAAATTGAAAAATTCAAAATCAATCGAAAACTATTAGAAATAGGTATATTACATACTTAATAAAAGTGGGACTGGCGGTCTTCGTTTAGTAATAACGTATTTCTCTCATTTTTTGGAATTTCTGAATGACTACGTTGCATACCCTCGAATCTACAAATTTCCATTAAATTTTTCAATGTTCCTGTTAACCATTGTGTATTTGTTCAATCACACTGTATTTTATTGTAACAACCAATTATTTCCGTTAACAAACGCTGGCCAATGCAAATAGCAGATTTGCATTCGGCACGAAATTTCCATTATTGAGACAAATTGACAATTTTGGGCATGAACTCTGCCATTACGATTTGATTGTTACGTAAAATATTCCTTTGGCTATTTGTTTTACTATTGCCTGGATAGATTTTATTGTCACATATACCTATTAGTGATTGTGTGCGGTAATTTCCATGATTATGATGAACTGAAGACACATTAATATTTGAAAGGCACTGAATTTAATTGAATTTGACGTGAAAGTTGATTACTTTACCTCATTCATAGGAGAAAGTCCGATATTTTGGTTTGTATTGAAGAAAAATTAAAGTAACTCTATATTAGTGATAAAAGAAGAGGTGAGATTTTAGGTAATACTGTGGCAAGTAACCTTCAGTTGGAGACACACATAATCATCATCATCATCATCATCATCATCATCATCATCATCATCATTATCATTAGCTTATTCCATCCTGCTAATCTTTTTATGTCGTCCGTTCTTCTTGTCTGTGGTCTACCTTTGCATTTTTTGTGTTCTCCAGGCCTCCATTCAACTATACGGCGTATTCATCTGTTATCATTCATCCTTGTGGCATACTTCTCCTAATTCCACCTTAATATATATATTCGTTGTATTACATCTGTCACTTTTGATCTTCTTCGTATCTCGATGTTAGGAATACGATCTGGGAGTCTAATATTTAGCATTTTCCATTGCTCTTTGGGTTACCTAGAGTTTATTTATTATACAGTAGAATCTCGATTATCCGAAAATAGAAGTTTAGAATGAATACAACATTGCAGATTGGCTTAAAAGCATTTATACGATATGCTATTACGTACATAGGTATTTATTTAAACAAAGAAGTTTGCTTATTTTATGTATATGTACGGAAAATCGAAAATAAAACAGTTTCGTTCTTAACTTTGATGTCTTAAAAATGACGTAATTTTTAACTGCACTCGTTTTGCGTTAGTTCTGTTTTTGGCTGCAATGTTTGATAAGCAAAACGTCCGCGGCGGTTGCATTTTCTTGTTGTTCTATATAAGTTAACTCTTTTTCTAGGGCCTCTAGTCCTTCTGAATGTGACATTTTTACTGGAATATTGTCAGTGGCTTCTACTTCGTTCATCGTCATCACTGTCTATTTTATTAGCATTTTGGCATACACTTTTAATTAATTCTTGGTCAATCATTTCATCTTCCACACTATCACTGTTTAACCCTTTACAAACATCGGTTTCCGTAACACTTTCACATTCTGATATTCTTGTAATAATCTGATGTAAACTTTCATTATCTTCTGTTTCTGCCTCTGAGTAATGTCTCTCCTCGTGTGGAATCAATTTTGTCCAAGATTTTTCCAGAGTACTACTCTTTACTTGACTCCAGGCTGAAGCTATCCAATATATAACATTTTTCAAATTTTTTTTTTTAGACAATCAGTAAGATTGCCACCTTCATCTACTTCTTCTAAAATATGCTCCAATAACAAACGCCTGTAATTGCATTTTAAATTTTCCAGTACACCCTGATCCATAGGCTGAATGAGAGAAGTTACAGCAGGAGGCAAAAATATTGCTTTTATTTCCCCACTTTCAAGTTGCTCCGTACTTGGGTGAGTGAGGGCGTTATCTAGTAACAGAATACATTCTTTCATAAGCTGCTCAACATTCTCTGCAAATTTTTTTGCAGCAGATACATCAGCCGACAATCTTTTTCCACAAACTTTCAGTTGACGTACACCATGTCTTTTTTTCCACCTGTCTAGCCATCCATCACTTGCAGAGAAATTTACAGGCGCTTCAGTAACCGGCAACTCTTCGCTTAAACTCACTGCCTTATGTTTTAAAATTGTTCCTGAAATTGATATTCCACGTTCTTGATTTTGTGTAAACCATAAAAATAAAGAATCATTCACTTTTTGGTATTCACCTCTTTTCATACTTTTTCGTGCCTTTGTGGGCGATGACAAAACATTACACCATTTTTCAAGTTTTTCGCGATTTTTTCTCCACTTTGAAACAGTACTCACGGCTACACCTAAATCCGTCGCTATATTTTTTAAGAACTTCACCATTATCTAAACGTTGAATTGCTTCAAGTTTCTCTTTTAAGGTAATAACAACACGTTTACGCTTATTGTTATGACGCTCCATTTTGTAAAATATCTATTAAAACGAAACTATTGCCTCTGCGATAATAATAGACGTAATAAGTAACTTATAACACTCGTCGACTAACCAAAACATAGACAGCGGTGAAGTTCTAGGCGTCGGGGAGTCCCCGACGAGTTAAGGAAACTACTCATCGTCTGCTTCGAATAATGGGGATTTTTTCGTTTAATGGGAATACAATTTGCTCTTTAACAGTTTGTTTCGGATAAGCCGGATTTCAGACAATCGCGATTCGGATAATCGGGATTGTACTGTACTTTTATTTAAAGCTCACGTTTCAGTGCCGGTTCAGTGCCGGTTCAGTAACGGCAGTACATATTGATACTCTTGCTTTTATTGTATTTGGGATATCTAATTTAAATGTAGGTTGTAACCTTCCGAACGCAGACCAAGCTTACGAGATTCTTCTATTCAAGTCAGCCATTTAATTATTTTTTGATATTTCGATTTTTTGTCCTAAATCTCTGAATGTTTATTATACCTTTCTCATTGTTTCATCTTCTATTAATAGTTCCTGGCTGTTATCTTCACTTTCGTTGTTCAAATATTTGGTTTTGGTGAAGTTTATTTTTAGACCATTTTCTCGAAATTTGTTATTTAATTCCATATAATACTTACTTTTACACACACATAATACATATTTTTAATTAAATTTGAACATAGTTGAAAATTTTATAAATCATTAGACTAAGTAAAAAAAAGTAATGCGTCTCCATTGGCATAGCTGAAATCAACATTGGAGTGCCTGAATTACAGAAAGGGAGTTTTAAAGCGAGTTGAGGACAAATGATAAAATATCAAACAGAATACCTGTTGTTATGGTTTGAAACGTGCTGCAAAAATGCAAAATTTTTCATGAAATATTGCAAATTGGTAAAGCGCGAAGCTCCCTAAGTGTTTAATGGATTTTGCCGACGATTAGTGCTAATTAGTTTTTGTTATGGTTTGCTTAATTAAATAAAAACAATGATATTTTATACTGTATATATCACGTCTAAATTTTATCCTATGTTTGATGTGTTTAGTGCATTAGGAAATTTGTGATTGCTTTTAGATGGAGAAATGGGTAGCTTTGTATATTCGAGATTAAATCCGTTTTGACCGCACAACAAGGGAAAAAAGGGTTAATATTTTAGGGCCAGTTGCTTACTTACTTGTATAACTCATAACAAATGCCAACTTACACAGAGTGATGTTAAAGTCTGTGTCTTAACTGTGCAATATTTATTAAATTCAATTATAATAAACATAACTTAAATTCCTGATGTCTTTCTTGTTAATTGAAAATATGTTGCTCTTTTTTACAAAAATTATTTCTTTCATTACAAATTTGTAGCAATCTCTTTAATTGATGACAACGTTAATATTTTGAAAGCCAAAATAGTAATTTTAATTTGCTTCATGTTCATGTCTTACATCTACGTCTATGGAATTGTGGAGTCTTCTTTTGATATAATGCTAAAGAAATTGTGTTTGCGGGTTTTTATGTTATTACAAAACATAAAAGTTGATATAGTACGTTTTCGACGAAAGTGTAGCCAGCCATTATCTTCTAATGAAGCTTTCAATTGATATATTTGTACTCATTTATGATAATAGTACCTAAAATATTTTATTATAATATAGCACGAAAGACATAACATAAAAACAAAACATAAATAGAAAACTCACTATACATAACAGTAGTTGTTTTATTAAAAATTAACTATGATTTATTAGAAAATCACGCCTATGCGGATAATATTACGACAATCTATTAAATAATAAAATAGTTTTTTACAATATTATTATTTCTTTTTTCTATGTTCATTTTTTATTGCTTCGTGAGTAACAAACGATTTATCGAATTTTATAGGAAAATAATTCATATAAATATTAGTAACTCAGAGAGTTGTGTTGTTGAAAATTGATCACCGTAAGTACCCAAATTATTAACATTGTCCATCCAATCCCAATTGATTCATACTGGAGGTAGGAGGATGCGGAGAGGCTACTGCCACTCCTTGGGCGGCAGTGAGGGTGCCCTCACCTCCGAAGTGTCGTACGCTTACGAGCTGGTGGTTGGGCAGACATGGGTGATATCTTTGAACAGGAAATCCGTTTTGATAGTTCAAGGACACACGGAAAGTGACAAGAAGCTTATTTGATTTTTTTTTTAAACAATAATGATTAACAGTTTTTTATAATATCTGTCAGTTCTAATTTGGGATTTAATGCTTCAAAAGCTTTTATATCTCGGTCACCATAAGTCAGAGTTAAAGATAAAAAAAATAGTGGTAATATTAGTTCAGGTTAGGTTTCTAAGAAAAATTTTAACTTATTTTAATCAGTCCTCAGGCAAATGGTACAGATATTTATATCTTCTTCTTCTTAAAGTTGGTATTCGGTTCGAATGTTGGCAATCATTCTGGCTATGATTATCTTATCCACTGCAGATCTGAAAAAATCAGTAGTATTTGTTGAGAACAAATTTCTATAAATACTCTATACTAATACTATTAGTAAAGTAGTAACTGCTCTCTGACAGGAACATTGTTGCGTTGAAAAAAAAGGGATAATAATGAATGTTCACAGAGCCTTTCCATTTTTCTATTTTTTCGTCACATTTATTAGTTCCTTTCTTTTTTATATATCCGACAGCGCCAGAACTTTTTTTTGGTATCTAGCTTCATTAAAATACATTTTATGATACACTGCCTGAAGACAATATTGGACATTCTTGACTGCACTATGGAAATAGTTAGTGATATATTCTCTTGGAAATTAACAGTAGAATATGAAGCAAACAGTTCGACTAACAAGTTGGCTTCCTCAACTGGTGTTCTTGAATAGTATTATCTGGCCGTATGATTGGGAGTATTCTAGTTATCCCTGCGGTTACAATTCAGTAAGCAGAGAAAGACACACTAACTTAATATCTTAAAAAATATTTGACATATGAGGCGTTGCGGATAGTAAGGGCGAACTCAACAAAATGAAGTTTCGAAAAAATTGAATTTATAGAAAAATCTAAATGGCGAACTCAACAAAATATTGGCAAAATTAGGTTTTTATATTATTTATTTATAATTTATTAGCTTTTTTATTATTTACTTAAGTAGAATAGTGTATTCCGTGAATTTTTAAATGTTTTTTAAATATTTATTTGTGTATTTTTTTTTCATATTTTACGGTTCGTTTCTGATGCTACACTATCACCTAAAATCCAATACCTTGGAAAAAATTAGACCGGTATTAAAAATTTTGAACACATTTTATTTAATTTTAAGGTTATTGTTTTAATTAAAGGTTTTGTTATTACAAAATAGTTACTTGATACAACATACAAAACAGTGGAAATATGGTATTGAAACTAACATAAAAAAAAACTAAAGAAAAGAAACAAATAATTAGCCAAGTTCAGTTGTAATCTATTTGGTCATCGTCCATAACATCTTCATTTTCGGTGCTCTTATTCGTTGCTGCGTCTTGAGAGGCTATAATGTTAGTAAAGTACCGACTCCAAGGTAGGGGAACATACGGTAACAAGTCCTGAATGTCCTTTAATTTGGGGGCTGGTATTTTAAAGGGAGCACTGTAAAGTCTCGTCAGTGTTTCACTGGCCAAATGAAAATGATCAGGATCATAGTTTTTCACCTTGCCTTTTTGTAGTTTGACTGCCGTTTTGACATCCAAATTGTATGCAGAATGAATGTAGAAACCTTGCTTAAAGTTATTTGTAAATTCAAAGATCTTTCCATCTTTAAACTTAGCACCAGCCATCTGCATTTTAGTAATTTTCTTTTGAAAATTAGAGAAATTGAAAATCATGCCTGTCTAAGTTGGACAACGCAAAACTGGTTTTTTTTCGGCGACAGCTTTCGATCATTAACTTATAGTGATCCATGGTATACACAGTGCTATTCCGTATTTCTCTCTCAATGTTCCCAAAATCCCTATCACAGGGAAGGTATGAGTGCCCAGGTATCATAAAATAGTGTTTAATTTCAGTGAACTGGTCTTTGTGTATAAAGTATAGATTTGCCAAAACAAGATTTAAATTCTTGTTCTATCCAGAACAGTTATCACTGAACATAATAACTTTTTTAACATTAACATCAACTTTACACAAACAATCGTACAAGCAACTTGCAATCTCACATGATCCACGCCTCCCTGTACTTTCATCCCAAAGGTACATCGTTGAAGAACCGGTTTTTACATTATGGATACAAAAGTTATAGGTCCATAGCTTCCTTTTGTAATACTGAATCCCAGTAGTCAGCTTTGGGGTTGGCAAAGCCTGCTGCAGATCAAAAGCTATGACCAGAAAAGAGTCATCGGCATTACTCCTTAATCCCTTAAGAAGAGACTGAGCAGCTTTTGCACGGGTCAGATGTAACTCCTTCTCTTGTTTAAGATTCTCGATTTCAGCAACATTTTCGGAATCGTACATTTGACTACTTTTAATTTATATGTCTACTTTATCGCAATAATTACAGGTGTCACTTTTTGGGGGCTCAAAACCAATATTGAACTGCATATTAAACGTATCACGATAATAGTGCTGATTTACCGGGCTGTAACCAGGGTAATTTTCCGTAAGCCATTCATTGTAAAGAGAATAGAACTTTTTAATATTAAGTCTAACAGGTAAGTATTTTCGATGAGGGCTTTTGGCGCGACTGTAATGACTGGTGACAGTAGGTAGTGACATGATGTGTTCTTTTACTTTAGAAAAATCGTCATTTCCTATTTTCTTCGCGGGTTCACACCTCCCCCTTTGATCCCTTGTAACAGTTCCAGTTCTGCTGGTTTTATCAAGTACGACTCGAACGCGCTTTTCAGAGATGCCATGAATGTTATAAAACGCGGTACGACAAACTTCACGATTAGCGTGATCAACAGTCACATTATATTGAATGCGTCTCAGGGTACGACTTGGACGCCCCTTTACGTAAGATCTTTTTACATCATTGCAGATCAACAATTTTGATAAGTAAGCATTCTGTAGATCATAGTTTCCAATTTGCCAAAAAGAGTCAAAAATATTGGTGACCAGTTCAGCGCCTATTTTCTCAAAACATCCACACTTGCAAGGAGGTCCAATTTTGCGGGCAACAACGTGCCTTTTGTTATTTCTTGAAATGTAAGCACTTCCTGAATTTCGTTTCAACTTGCACTCGTTTTTTTGCCAATCATTCATCTTAGCAGGTCTCTTTCGCGAATAACCCGACACAGCACTACCATCTAAATGTTGTACACTTACTTCACTACTAGAAGGTCCAGGTTGCGCCATACTTTTCTTAAAAAAAGAAGCAACAAAACCAAACAAAACATAAACGTATTAACTTCAAAATTAACTTGAACTAACACGCAGAAAGCGTAAAATTTCAAGTAAACCTCATTTAGTGACGCAATACCGGCGGTTGCTCCGCGCGAAATTGTTGAGTTCGCCCTTACTTCCCGCCCGGCTAACGCCTGTTCGAAATTTTTCATTTATTTGATACTGAAATTTGAAGGCGAAGCAAGGGCAAACTCAACAATTAGACCGGTATGTGATGTAGGAAAAGTACTATAAAATAGAATTATATAAAAAAAAAATTTGACCCAATGTTGAGTTCGCCCTTACTATCCGCAACGCCTCATATAAGCATCAACATTTTTATGTCTAAAGCTAGGCGTGTTTTTATGGAAATTGAAAGGGAGCGATAACCCTCATAAAAAATATTTTTACAGTACGGAACACCTATAAGATCACTTCGGTGTCTGTCTGTCCGTCTGTTTGTCACACCCGATTTTCTCCGTAACTATTTGACATAGAAAGTTGAAATTTTGCACTGCTATAGAAATTGATGGCCCCATCGGAGTCGTGTAGCTTTGGAAGTTAAATTTTGACTTAAAAGGTTAGTTTAGGAGGGTGAAATCGAGAGCGAAAAAAAATTTACCAGGTCATCGAGTGGGGTGTCAAATGAAAGCATGTGGAAACACGAGTTCAAAAATATATAATGTAATTCTTGCGCACACTTTTCTTGGTATTATTTTTTAAAAAATTGCCAAATTTCGCTGTTTCTCCCACTTATCTCGAAAAGTACTGAGCAAAAAATTTTGAAAAAATTTTGGAATATTCTCCACAGAGTGTAGATTGAACGAAAATTATCACGAGTGCATTGTCTTTAATGATTTATCTGGTATATAAAAAAAACAAAAATTTCAAGGTTATCAGTTTTTAACAAAGATAGAAAACAAACTTTGTTGAAAACTTATTTGGGGTGTGTTTTTGTGAAGTCATTGATCATTTAATATCTCCGTAACAAAAATTTAAATTTTAAAAGCAAACAACGTACGGAACACTAATTGCGCAAGTCCGACTTGCGCTTAGTCGGTTATTTAGTACCAACCCCTCCTTTATCTAACACTGTATCATAGGTGTACGTGAGGTATACTGAAAGAGGCTATTACAGTAAACAAATTAACATAACACATTTTTAAATTGTGGTGTAAACGTGCGTTGTTGCTTGCAGGAGCCCCAACTTAACACTAATGTTATTATGAGTTTTCCTTGGAAGTACGAGGGTGTATTGATAAGTCTGGAAAGTTTCTATCAAATGGCGAGATATTTCATTAAACTGCATGATTGTTGGTAAGCGTGAAGTTTGAAACAGATGCAATGCGCAATTGTTTGTTGGCAGCTATGGTATGTGACCAGTGTTACACGTTTCGTAGAAAGAGGAAAAGGGGAGTATAGAGCAGTGATAAAACATTTTTATTTGAAAAAGTGGACTGCAGCCCAGAAAGAAACTTAACTGACGGAAGTTCATGGGGACTCTGTACCAGCACTCAAGATCATTTATTGCTGGATAAATGAATTTAGACGAGGCCGTACGAATACTGAATATTCTGCATATTTTGAACGCTATCAATTGAGGTTTCCTCTGAAGAAATGGTCGATAAAAACCATGAAAGATCATCGCGTTAAGCTTCGTAAGATTGTTGAGAGCGTATGTATCTTTTATGAATGGGTCATAATTACGTGGCATTAACCTGAGAGTTCGAATTGTTGGTTTTTCCGAATTATGCAATGAAGAAAGCCTCTTAATTGTCATTAGAAAACTCAACTCGGACATTTTTTCCACTACATCAACTTGTGAAATAGTAAAAATATGTAAAATAAGAGGGATGCCAAGCGTTTTCAAGCTGTGTTGCAACTGGATAGAAATACTTATGATAAGGTAATGAGGGTGGGAAATGTTTTTGTCGGGTATGATGCCTGTAGTGTATTTGATGGTGTTGAGGTAAGTCAATGTTATAATTGTAATGAATTTAATCACACTTCTAAAAACTGTTCTAAACCTATCTGTTGCACCAGATGTGGTAATGGTCATCCAGTTAAAGAATGTCAATCTTAATCCCTAAGCTGTTCTAATTGCATAGCATTTAATGCAGCCTGTCGAGGTAACGCTGTAGATATTGCCCATGCTACTTGGGGTATAAATAAATGTTTAGTTTATAAAAATGCATGTTCAAAACTTCGTGCAAATATTTTGGCGCAATAGCAATTAACCACGACGTCCACACCTATTGAAACTCAGAATAGATCGATCGCCTTGCCTCAAGTAGTGCCTACTTCAGCAAATCGCTTATCACTTAATAAGTCTTTTTCAACCTATTATCAAAATACTCGTGGACTTAGAACTAAAACAGTTGACATGCTTAGTAATTCAATTTATTCTTGTTATGATTTAATAGCGATCACAGAAACGTGGCTGGACTCCTCTATTACTAACAACGAAATAATTTGTAATAGGTATAATGTTTTTCATAAAGATAGAAATTTTTCAGAAATAAATAAATCGCATGGCGGTGGCGTGCTGATTGGTGTTGATCAAAGCTTTAGAGCAAGCTTGGTTTCAATTCCATATACAGAACTTTGCTCGGAAATTGATCTAATAGGCGTTAAAATTACTTTTGACTACTCGTCTATATATATATATATATATATATATATATATATATATATATATATATATTATATATATATATATATCTCCGCCGGTAACTACTTTTCTGTTGGAAAATTTGTTTGATTGCTTAATTTCGTTGCAATGCCTATCTAATGCGAATGTATGTATACTTGGTGACTTCAATGTATCTCGTTACTCTGATTTCTTGGATAACAAAACGGAAGATAATTTTACAAACGTTCTCAAAAAATTCCTAAATAGCGTCCGTTTTACTCAAAGTAATCACATCAGAAACACAAATAATAGAATATTAGACTTGGTGATGCATAATAATGAAAAGGGCGAAGTTGAAGGGGCAGTCGATGTGTTTATTGAAGAGGACGCTCATCATCCGGCACTAGTAGTTACATTGAAATACTGCCAATCGATGAATGCTAAAAGCGATTTTCAAATAAAATTTCAAGGCAACTATAATTTCAAAAAAAAAATTATACTATGTTGTATAACTCCCTTATGAAAATCGATTGGTCAATTCTAAACAATTTTTTTTTTTTTTTTTTTATTGGTCTAGCACACGTGCTGCAGGGAAGTCCCTAAAGCGCTCCAGGAGCGGCACGAGTGCGGAAAAAAAAGCGATTCACGTTGTTCTTGAATCGCTGTAAATTGTACTCGGTGGGAAACAGAGCGCTGGGCAAATTATTCCAAAGGGATGACGTTCTCCATATAAAAAGATTGCTTGAAAAGCGTCGTACGCGGAGTAACAAGCTGAACCTCATACGGATGCGAAGCACCAGCGCGACGTGTATTTTCTAACATGCACCGCTTTGGGAGGAATTAAGCGGGCTACATCCTTCGAGCACTTTCCATGAAAATACTTGTAGAACAGACTCAAGTCGCCAACCGTTCTTCGATGTTCCAGCGAATCAAGGCCGCCGGTCAATTCCGGGTCCCCAATCAGACGGACCGCTCTTCTCTGAACAGAATCCAACAAATGCAGTGTATGTTTGGGAGCGGAGCCCCAAACGTGGGAGCAGTATTCCATAGTTGGTCGAATTTGGGCTTTGTAAAGAATTAACAGTTGCTGTGGGGTGTAAAGCTTTCTGGTTCTAGATAATATTCCCAATTTTTGAGAAGCTCTCCTTGCTATGCCTGCAACATGTTCATGCCAAGACATATTTGCTCCCAAACTAACGCCCAACAAATTGAGCGACGATGCTAGGGGAATGGAGTGCCCCGACATAACTATGGCGGGTTCAGCAACGTTAACTTTTTTAGAAAAAAAACTGCCGCTTGGGTTTTTGTAGCGTTAAATTCCACTTGGTTACTGTCACCCCAAGATAGAATTTCTTCCAGGTCTTTGTTAAGTTGAACGACCTCCTGCTGTCTGCGGATATTCGCCTGAGCAGCCGATGTCCGAGCGTTCAAGGTGAATGAAGAGACAAGCGTACTGTCATCTGCAAAGCTATACATTGGATTCCCGGTCTTTTCCAGCAGATCGTTAATGTAAATGAGAAAGAGAGTAGGAGACAGTATGGAGCCCTGGGGCACACCGGCGTTGATAGTGAGGGTGTTAGAAAGAAATCCGTCGACCGCCACTCGTAAAGAACGCTCTCTGAGGAAACATGAGAGCCACAAAACAGAACCTTTCAGACATACCATAAGAGCGCAACTTAGCCAACAGTCCATCGTGCCAAACACGGTCGAATGCCTTGGATATGTCAAGAGCAACCGCTCGAGATTCTCCAAAGTGTTCAATTGCGTTGTTCCAAACATGTGTTACATAAGTCAGAAGATCTCCTGTTGATCTATGTTTACGAAAACCATATTGGTGATCGCTAATAATATTGAATCGTTCAAGATATTTTAGAAGATGCTCATTGATAACCTTTTCCATGACTTTCGAAATTATTGAAAGCAGTGCAACTGGTCGGTAGTTATTTGGCAAGGTCTTCTTACCTTTTTTAGGTATCGGCTGAACCGTGGCACATTTCCAGCAGGACGGAAATATTCCCTTTCTGTAGGATAGGTTAAAAAGTCTACAGAAAACTGGTGTTAGTTCCCTTGCACAGTTTTTGAGAACTATGGCAGCTATTCCGTCAGCGCCAGAAGCCTTCTTGGTGTCTAGCTTCATTAAAATACGCTTTATGATGCGCTGTCTGAAGACAACATCGGGCATCCTTGACTGCAATATGGGAATAGTAGGTGGTGTTTTTCCTTGGAAATCGACAGTAGAATGTGAAGCAAACAAGCCAACAAGTTCGCTTTCTCAACAGGTGTGGTTGCAATGGAATTATCTGGCCGTGTGAGTGGTGGTATCGTGGATTTGGTAAAGTTTTGACTAACTGCCTTAGCGACTGCCCAAAAGGACCTGGAATTGTTGGGACAAGCGAGAAGTTTATTTCTAATTCGTTGATTGTGTGCCTCCTTGGTTTCGTCGATAATTCCCTTGCATCTGTTCCGGGCATGAACAAAGATGTTTCGATTTAAGGTGTTAGGATTTTCACGCCATTGTCGGTAGGCAATATGTTTAGAAGCAACAGCTTCTTTGCATTTTCGGTCGAACCAAGGCTTGCCGTTGGAGGAGCATTTCTTCGAAAAAGGGATGTAAGCTTCCATACCAGCCAAAATAACATCGGAGACCTCCCTGGCGCAGTCAGATGGGTTATCGGATCGAAAACAAACGTCCATCCAAGGGAAAGTTCGAAAGTATTCCATGAGATCTTCCCATTTAGCAGATTTGTAGTGCCAAATCTTGCGCGGCCTAGGCGCCTCTCTGTCACTGATTGGCAGGATACTCGATGTCGAAAGCAGTTTATGGTCGGAAGAACCTAACGGCGGATTTACGGTGACCGTGTAAATCTCCGGATTAAACATGGATGGACATGGATATTACATGTATTGATGAAGCCTGTAACAGTTTCTATAAAAAACTGTATGAAATAATAGATGAGCATGTACAGAAGTATTTAAAATGTTATAGCAGGAAATACCCTCCGCGGTATGGAGACATGGATCAGTTTGAAAAGTTCAAAACGTTGAGATCGGAAATAAAACGAGATACTACAGAATCTTATAGATGCTTTATTCAGAGAACAGAAGAGAGTATAAAGATTAATCCGCATCAGTTTTGGTCATTTGTCAAAAACAAAAGAGAACAGAAGGGTATACCTAGTAGTATGACTTTGAACTCGGCATCAGATATTCTAAACGCTTTTGCAACTTATTTCGAACAATAACTTTCTCGTCCAACCTTGGATAGATTAATCAGTGAGGATGTCGTGGCTTCTTGGCCTATTGTCACAGTCAGTACCTTTTGGGAATCAGACGTTATTAATGCCATAAGAAGACTAAAACCAAAATTTACTGCGGGCCCCGATTTACTTCCAGCCTTTTTTATTCGTAATTGTAGATTTGTTTTAGCCAAACCACTGTTAACTCTGTTCAACTTAAGCTTGAAGACGAGTACTTTCCCGGAATTATGGAAAACCTCCAAAGTCAGTCCTGTTTTTAAAAAAGGAGATAGATCAGATATCAGTAATTACAGGCCAGTGTCAATAATTTGTAATTTTAGTAAAAATCTTTGAATTTTTATTACACGATCATATATTTTATGCTACGAAAAACTTGATAACCCCTCATCAGCATGGTTTCTACAAGGGTAGGTCTACATCTACAAATTTAATTACTATAACTCAAGAAATAGCAGAGGCAATTGACGAGGGTTGCCAAATGGATATAACTTATTTAGATTTCACCAAAGCCTTTGATGGCTGGATTTTTCTCTCCTACCTAATAAACTATTATATTTTGGTTTTTCGGACTCATTGATGTCTTTGATTCATTCTTACCTGACTAATCGTAAGCAATATGTGGAAATTTATGGTTCTAAATCAAGATCTTATAATGCTACTTCTGGGATTCCCTAAGGATCTGTACTGGGACGCCTGTTTTTTAATCTTTTTATAAATGATATTGGGAGGTGTTTAGATGTTGGTTATTTACTCTATGCTGATGATATAAAATTATACAGCAGGGTAAGAGGTATTCGGGATTGCATAAATCTTCAGAAGGACTTACAGATAATTGGCCAATGGTGCGTAAAAACAATTTACAGCTTAACATTAAGACATGTAACATCATGTCTTTCTCAAATAAAATCTCACCGATTATTCATAATTATTTGCTGGATAACGGTAATATCTCCCGTGTGTGAATGTCTTTAGGGACTTGGGCGTAACATTTGATCCAAGACTTTCTTTTACAGATCATATAAACACCGTAATCTCTGAAGCTTTTAAAACATATGGCTTTATTGCACGCTGCACAGGTGACTTTCATAATCCTGACGTAATTAAAACTTTATATATTTGTTAAATTCGTTCTAAATTGAAATACGCTACTACGGTCTGGTCTCCAGGCTATGACACCTATACTGATAATCTGAAGAGGGTCCAGCGCAAATTTTTAAAATATATTAGCTTTAAACGAGATGGTATCTATCAACAACAGGGGTCTCCGCATGAGGTACTACTTGCAGATAACGGCTGTTCGTTATTAAAGGTTCGTCGTGGTTACTTGCTACTGACGACTCTGTTCAAAATTATAAATAATGATATAGATTCTCCCGCTATTCTGTCAAGAGTAAATTTTAGTGTGCGGCGTATAACTAGCAGACAATATAACACTTTTTATCTACCTATTCCAAGAACAAATATATTAAAATTTTCCCCACTTTTTTCAATGTGTAGTATGTATAATCAAGAAATACGCATCGACTTTTTCAACACATCTATGTTAACGATAGGTAAAATATTGCAGCACTGAGGGGCTGTGGCATCTTTCTTTTCTTATTGTTTTCATACCTAATTGTTTTTGGTATTATTATTATTGGGATTGGAATTTGTATCTGCTTAATTCTCTATTATTGTATTACATTTCTATGTATAGTGGCTCTTATCTGTATCTTCGGCCTTGTAATTGGGTCTTGTAACCTGTAAGGCATGTATGATAAATAAATAAATAAATAATATCCAGCATGAAGTTCTAGAAATGAATAAGTTGAGTGCGCGATGGGTGCCGCAATTATTGACTCCAGACCAAAAAAAAAAAACACTAGAAAGAACATTTCAAAATCGAGTTTGGAAAAGTTGGAGGGTTATTCCAAAGGACTTTTGGCATCATTTTGTGACCGCAGATGAAACGGGTCTACTATTAGACCCCAGAGCCAAAACCGTAGTCAGAGTTGACGAAGGTGAAAGAACACTAAAAAATTGAAACCAATTTTATCGGCGGTAAAAGTGATGACAACAGTTCTTTAGAACTCACAGGGTATAATTTTGATTGACTATTTGAAAAAGGTTAAAACAGTGATTGGTTCGTATTACGCAACGTTATTGGACCGCTTGTATAGTGAGATGAAGCAGAAGCCACCAAGATTGGCATGCAAAAATGTGTTCCTTCATCAGGACAATGCGCTTGTTCACACATCGGCCGTCGCAATCCTAAAAGTGTACAAGCTGGGCTTCGAAATAGTTCCCTGTCCACCCTGCTCCCCAGATTTGTCCCCGAGCAATTTTTTTGTTCCCTAACCTCAAAAGTTGGGTGACGGAAGATATTTTCGTCGAATGGAGAGGTTATCTGTACTGTAGATGAGTATTACGCAGTTGGAAACATTTTTTTTTTCTGAGAGAATTTAAAAAATGCTGCTGTACCAAATCTATTGAGCTCAGTGGAGATTATGTTGAGAAACAATTTTTTGTTTTTTGTTTTCGTATATCTTACATGTACATGAAATAAGCATAACTGGAATATTTGATTTCAGAATCGCAATGTCACATACAACGGTAAAAAAGAACACCACATGGCGTTCAATACTAAATAACATTAAATATTGTTTAAATACATCGTCAATAAACGGAGTGAGTCATATTTCTGCTGAAGATGGAAGAACTAAGTATGAAAGGTAAGTTTATCTTCAACGATTATTCATTTTTAGTGTTCCGTACAGAACACTTATAAGATTACTTCGGTGTCTGTCCGTCTATCTGTCACACAAGATTTCCTCTGAAAATATTTGATAAAGAAAATTACAATTTGGCACTAAAATAGGAATTTATGGCCTCATTAGAGTCGTGTGGTTTTGAAAGTTAAATTTTGACTTAAGGAGTGAGCTTTGGGGGGTGAAATCGGAAGTGAAAAAAAAATCTTTTCACCAGATCATCGAGTGGGATGCCAAAAGAAAGCTTGTTAAAAGACGAGTTCAAATATATATATATATATATATATATATATATATATATATATATATATATATATATATATCTGTATTATTTTTAAAAAATTGCTAAAAATCGCTCTTCCTCTTGATCTCGAAAAGTACTGATCAAAAAATTTTGAAAAAATTCTGTAGTACTCTTCACAGGGTGTAAATTAAACGAAAATTACACTGCGTTACAAATTTAAAAAAAAAATTAAGTACCCACTTAAATTTTTCCTGTTTATTTATTCATACACACCACTTATTAAGAATACATAAGTACTTTTTGTCTATCACGTACTGTTTTTTAGGTACGATAGTTACCAATTTTAAGTAAAATAATTAAGGAGTAAAGTACAATGTACACGTAGTTTCATTAAATTTTCCAATAATTCGACTAAAACTGCTAAAAAAACTTATTATTAATACATTTGGACACAACTAAATATAAAATATATGGTAAAAAGTTTATATTGTACATTAAAAGTTAAAAATATTTAGCTTTTTCTCTTATGTTGGGAAATATCTTCTCGTTTTAAAAGCCAGCAGTAATCGTCCCAACGACCTTGAAACTGTTCCTCAAGCCTTTTCACATCCTGATGAAATCGTTCCCCTTGTTCATCACTCACTGCTCCAAGATTTGATGGAAAAAAAGAGAAATGGGAATGGAGGAAATGAATTTTTAATGAGATTCGGCAACCCATTTTTTTGTATGCTCTTAACAAATCGTTCACTAAGAGTTCTGCATTCTCGGCTCTATGATTTCCTAACAAACCTTTTATCACGGCTTTTAATGATGTCCATGCGCATAGTTCTTCGTCATTTAGTGTTTGATCAAATTTGTTGTTTTTCATTAATAGGCGTATTTGTGGACTGATAAGAATACCTTCTTTCAACTTTGCGTCACTTAATCTTGGAAAAATAGATTTTAAATATAAAAATCCTTCGTCATTTTTATCCATCGCTTTCACAAAATTCTTCATTAAGCCGAGTTTTATGTGTAGAGGAGGTAAAATGACGACTTCGGGGTTGATTAAAGGCAAGTATTTTACATTTAACTTCCCACACACAAATTCCGTTCGTTTTGGCCAGTCTTTGATCAAATAGTATGTATCACTATCTACTGTCCCACATGCAAAGAAAGCAGCAGTACTTAGTAAATCCATCTTGCAAACCAAGTAACATAGCTATTACTTTGAGGTCAGCGCACACTTTACACTTAAAATTTTTGTATTCAATTAAATCCAATATTGATTTCATATTTTCGTATGTCTCTTGTAAAACAGTTGAATAAGCCACTGGTATTGACGGATATTTATTACCATTATGAAGTAAAACTGCCTTCAGACTTGTTTTCTAACTATCAATAAAAAGACGCCATTCATTTGTATCATAGGGAATTTCTAACTCACCCATCAAATATACAATGTCATTACAAAAACATATGTTTTCTGAACTAGAGTAAAAAATTGCCATTTCTTTACTTCGTTTTCGTTGTACAGATATTTTTGTATCTGGTGCCAACAAGTACCATTCCTGTAGTCTTGATCCAAGTAATTTGGCTTGTCTAATAGACCAATTCAAGTTCCGTATCAAATTTCCGTTGTTGAATTAAATGCGGTTGGCATAGATCACTTGAAGAGGGTAAAAAGTCTGGATCTTGGTTGTCAACTTCCATGTCTTATCCATCGTTATTTTCATCGCTTGGTATATCTAACTCTTCAGTTTGACTTTTCTTAGGAGGCAAAGGAGGAGTCATGTCTTCACTATATGGTATTGGTTTTGATACAGAATTCACAGAAGGGTACTCGATATTATGCTTAATTTTCTTTGAAAATCCTCGTACATCAGTCATGCAGAAGTAGCAATCGTTAAAATGATTACTAGGTTTGCGCCACACTGCAAATGGCATAAATGTTTTGTTTCCGTTCAACCACGACAGGAGAGTAGCATAACATGATACACAAAACAGTTGCGGAATCCAGGCTTTATCTTGATGTATAGTACGTCCAAAATATAGAAAATACGCATTACATACTTTTTCAGATATTTTTTTTTCCTTGAGACTTGAGAATGTACTGTCCACACATGTAACAAAATTTGTTTGGTGAAGTTTTGCACTGACGGCGACTACTTTTTTCAGTATTCATCTTTAAAACTGTATTATTACACTCTTAATCAGGTAATCTCAAAGAAACTAACAAGAAATGAACATATCCTCTCAATAGATTATCTAGCGATTACATTTATTAATATGAACAATAAGAGGGTAGGTTAAGAAAAGGTTATCGGTGTGTACCTTAAAAACAAGACGTGATAGAAATAAAAGACATTCACTGCTTACATACTATAACTAATAAGAAACTATAATAGCAATCAGTTTTTTGGGTACCAAAATCATGTCACGCAGTGTTATTAAGAGTACATTACCTTTAATAATTTTTCTAGTATATAAAAATCCAAAATTTCAAGGTCAGTAAAGATCGGAAAAAAACTTTTTTGAAAACTCATTTGGGGTGTACTTTGTGAAGTCAACAACAAAGTAACAAAATTTTTTTATTTTAAAAGCAATCAACGTATGGAATACTAATTGCGCAAATCCGACTTACACTTGACCGATTTTTTAAAAAATAATTTAACTACGCATGTTTATTTTTCTGGCTACCATAGCCATTTTAAGACACTTCTAGCATTATTAAATAGTCTGAAGAGCCAAGTTGTGGTACGTACACAGAGAAAAATAATTATTCAACCAAGAATATTCTTGTGAATATAACGAAGAAATGATTTGCTTGATTGAAAAAAAAATGCGACGTTACTTGCTATTTTGCACTGTCTATTTACATAGCAATGTCGTTTGAACATTATATATATTTAAACCTGTATTAGTTTCTTCCTGGATTTTAGTTTTGAAGCTTATTATTTTTACAATATAAAAAGTATGGCAAATTTAAATTTTTAGAATATTTGGGCTAATAATCGTAATCCTTATGGGTAATTTGGTTGCTTGTCAAGGATTATACATCCTTATATTCTACGAGAAATGCTGAAAGTGAGCATAGGAGACAAAATCAGAAACGCTGACATAAGATCCAGAACGGATGTTACAGATGTCATAGAAAGAATAGCACCCTCAAATGGGAGTGGGTGGCACATGTGGCCAGAAAAAAACAAGTTGAATTGCCTAACAGAACATCTCATTGGAGGCCCAGAACATCCAAGAGAAGTGTTGGTAGGCTACAAAAACGTTGGTTGGATGGTGTGAAAAAGTATGCCGGCAAGCGATGCTATGGGACGGCACAGGACAGGAGAAGATGGAGGAACATGAAGCTAGTCTATGTCCAGAGGTGGATAGAGGCTGATAACACAGTACAATGAGCGGCCTGTCATTTTCGCAGTTGATAAATAAACTCCTGGACAAAATTAACGCAACAATCTGAAAATTAATTTATCTTTTTCTTATGTCAGTTTTAAAGTTTATCGAGTATTTGAATAGTAGGCTATGCATATTTTGTTTCGTTGTTCATGACAGAAATCAAAACATTTCGTTTAGATTTACAGTTTTAAAAAGAATTTTCTGTAATAATACGATAGATTTTCTTTAAAAGTAAGCTTATAAATTGTTCCCTTTTTCAAAGTAATACGTTTTTGTGGTAGATTGTTTTATTTTTGACCCCAAAGAATTAGAAAAATGAATCGAACAAGGAATTTAACTGAACACGAGGTAGTGCGAGCCTCAGTTTTATTGGACGAGGGATATTATCAGAGTTATGTTGCCAATTTGTTAGGCAAACATCGTTCCACAATAAGTCGTATGGTAAGACGCTTGAATGAAGTAGGAACTTATTCTAGAAGGCTAGGGCAAGGGCGAAAACGATGCACTAGCGACCTAGATGAACGTTTTATAAGACAATATGCTTTAAGAAATAGGACTGTCACTAGTTCTATAATAAGAAAGGAACTCAAAGCTGTTCGCAATGTCACAATTTCTTCTAAAACAGTTAGAAGACGGTTAAATGAAGCTGGATTAAATAGTAGGAGACCAGCCACTGCGCCCTTGCCTACTAGAGAGAACAGAGTAGCCAGGTTATGTTTTGCTCGAAATCACGAAAACTAGTCTTTGTATGATTGGAAACAAGTTTTCGTCACAGATGAAACTAGGGTTAGTCTAAAACATCCAGATGGTCGTGAGCGAGTATGGCGAAGACCAGGAGAGGGGTTTGCTCCTTGCAATATCTCTGCAAGGATTCCATTCGGCGGTGGCTCTGTTCTGTTCTGGGGTGGCATCTGCTTTGATGCTCGCACAGAGTTAGTCCCTGTCCGTACGAGATCCATGAATGCTGACTACTATCTTGAAAATATTGTAATAGAACATGTGATGCCTTTCGGTCATTTTGTGGGGCCCAATTTCCTGTTTATTCAAGCCAACGCTCGACTTCACGTGGCTAGGGAGGTACTCGAATATCTTAATCAAGTTGATATACCGATTATGCAATGGCCACCAAAAAGCCCGGATCTGAATCCGATAGAACATGTATGGGATCACCTTAAGAAAAATGTGAAACGTCATATACCTGCATCTAGAAACTTGAGGGAACTTGAAAATGCAGTTATCACAGAATGGGAGCAAATTCCTCAAGATTTTATCCAAAATTTAATTAGAAGCATGCCTAGGCGCATAAACGCTGTCATCCGAAGTAGAGGAGGCAACACACGCTACTAGTGTCCCAGTTACACCATTAATTTTGCTACTAGTGTCCCAGTTATTTTTTTTCATTATTACATAATTTCAACGATTTTGTTATTAGATCTTAAGAATAATTTTAATTCTAATCTTATAGAGAAATTTGGGAGCTAATTCACTTTTAAAGTATCCGAATAAGTTTTTTTCTAACTTTTAGTGTAACCAATGTTCATAAAAAATTATTAAAATTAATTCATTATAGAGATTTGTATGATTTAATATATTGTTGCGTTAATTTTGTCCAGGAGTGTATGCTATTTTGCACTGTGGTTTTAAAAAACTATTTGCATATCTTGTATCCTCAATCCTGTATTAATTTCCTCCTGGATTTTACTCTTAATGTTTATTTTTTTTTGCAATATAAAAAATATGGCTACTTTACATTTTTAGAATATTTTGGCTGTTAATCGTATTACTTATGGGTAGTTTCGCTGTTTGGTATGGATTACATGTCCTTACACGCTACAATGAACGGCCTGTCATCGTCGCAATTGATAAATCCTTTTTCGAATGGAACTTGCCTTTTCCTTCTGTTACTTTTTGTTTTAGAGAATTAAAAGAAGCAAAGGAATTGAAGAAGATTATCGAGAATATAGTACTGTAAGAAAACATTTATATCATTAGTATTAATTATATTTATATCACGTCCTTTTCTAATCAAAATTCAACAAATATTCTCAACGATGCTGATCTTAACTACTAACACACTATCTGAATTTAAATATAGATAACTTAGGAAAATTAATTATAAAAATTTTAGTTAGTAAATCATTTTATAACGTAGGCTGAAAAGTTTTTGGTTTCGACTTTATTCATCAACATAGCCTCCTTCGAGAGCGATATAATCAGTCCAACGCTTTTCTAAAATGTTTATACCTTTCTTGTAGAAGGATTTGTCTTTGCCTTCAAAATAGACCTCAGTTTCGGCGATAACTTCTTCAATGGAGCCAAATCTCTCTCTCTTTCCCGCGAGGATTTTTTTGAGGTCTGCGAATAGATAATAGTCGTTGGGGGCCAAATCTGGAGAATACGGTAAATGAGGAAGCAATTCGAACTTCAATTTATGCAATTTTGCCATCGTAACCATTGACTTGTGATACGGTGCATTGTCTTGATGAAAGAGAACTTTTTTCTTGTTCATTTGGGGCGGTTTCTTTGTGATTTATGCCTTCAAAACGCACTAGTAACTTTATATACCAGATGTACAAGTATGAAATGCGGATTTCAGACAAAAGATGGTGCATCAATGCAGTTTGTGCTATAAAGATTTGACACAACGCCATTTTGATGTGCCATCAACAAGTGTCAGACGCGCACGAGTGACAAATTGGAAAAGTGTCTGCATAGTGTTGTGTTCAATATGTCGAAATTTATACCGAACAAAGAGCATTTGCGGGCAGCATTAATTTTTTGTTTTCATTTGAAGAAAACTGCTGTTGAATCATACCGATTACTTCGAGAAGCTTAAGGTGAACCTGCTCTATCGCAAGATACGTATGAACGATGGTTTCGGCGTTTCAAAAATCGTGACTTCGATGTTGCAGACAAGGAACGTGGAAAATCGTCAAAAAATACGAAGATGTGGAATTGTATGCATTGTTGGACGAAGATGATTCGCAAACATAAAAACAACTTCCGAGCAATTGGGCGTTAGTCAACAAGCTGTTTCCAATCGGCTCGAAAGCTGGGAAAGATTCAGAAGACCGGTAGATGGGTACCACATGAGTTGAACGACAGGCAAATGGAAAAGTGCAAAAACACGTGTGACATTTTGCTCGCTCGGTACAAAAGGAAGTCGTTTTTGCATCGTATAGTTACAAGGAATGAACCTGAACTAACCAGTTCGAGACACGTTGGAAGCACTCAGCTGGGAAGTTCTACCCCATGCGACTTACCAGATTTGGCTCCTTCCGATTACCATTTGTTTGCATCGATGGGTCACGCACTTGCTGAGCAGCGCTTTGGTTCGTACGAAGATGTGAAAAAATGGCTCGATGAATGGTTCGCAGCAAAAGGGGAAGATTTTTACTGGCGTGATATTCACAAATTGCCCGAAAGATGGGAAAAATGTATAACAAGCGTTGGAGCATACTTTGAATAAAGCACTTTTTATCATTCTTCCGAATTTAACATATTTTTTTAGAAAAAAAAAATCCGCATTTCATACTTGTACACCTGGTAATATTCGCTATTGATGATATTTCCCTTCTCAGCATAGTCGATGAAAATTACTCCATGCGCATCCCAAAATACAGAGGCCAAATCCTTCCCAGTCGATTGTTGTGCCTTTGGTCGCTTCGGGCAGCTTTCACCGGCTGCTGTCCAGTCAGCTGACTGCCGATTTGATTCCGGTATGCAGTGGTGGATCCATGTCTCCTGCATTGTCGCCTATAGCATGAAAAAATCCTTTTTATTGCGCTTAAACAGGACCAAACAGCGCTCAGTATCATCAACACGTTGTTGTTTTTGGTCCACTATGAGCAAACGCGGTACCCACTGCGAACAGAATTTTCTCATGCCCAAATGTTCATGCAAAATATGACCAACACGTTCTTTTAATATTTTTAGGGTGTCAGCTATCTCACGCAATTTCACTTTACAGTTATCCAAAACAATTTTGTGGATTTTTTTATATTTTCCGGTGTAACCACCTCATTTGGGCGCTCAGAGTCTTCAGCATAATTTGTATCTGTACGATCGCGTTTAAATTCAGCATACCAGTAAATGATGAGACTTTTTAGGGGTAGAGTCCCTTAACACTTATTCAGCCATTGCTTTGCTTGAACGGTATATTTTCCCATTAAAAAACAGTGTTTAATCCACACAAAAGTCGATTTTTTCTATTGTTTTGAAAATATCAAATGTAGCGTCATTAAAACCACTGTAACTTGTAAACTAATCGTCGAAAAGTCATAAAATTTTGACACGTATCGTGCAAACGTTGTTCCTTCCTAAAATTCGTATGAATTTTTTGAAAAGGGCGACATCTCTGTGTCAGACCTAAAACTTTTTAGTTTACGTGCATTAATAAATTTCTCGGTATATATATATATATATATATATATATATATATATATATATATATATATATATATATATATATGTATGTTCTCAATTTAGTGGGGCTGCAGTCTATATTTAAATATTTATGGCCTTGGGTAGTGAAACAATCTTTTTGTTAGTCGAGCTTTCGAAATTATATTTATTTCTTCTTCAGGACATCTGGAAAGACAAAATTTTCTTTTTTCTTTATACTGTTAAGTGAAAAATGACTTTTTTAAGTACATTCATATGGTTGAAAAAACAAAAAAGGAAGATGGCATGAGAAAAAAGAAAAATGATTCACTTACCAAAGTGTTTTTTTTATAACAAAACAAGCAGTCATTTGCACAGAGGGATATTCCCCACTATACTATTGTTAACTACATTCATGGAATACTTTCGAACTTTCCCTTGGATGGACGTTTGTTTTCGATCCGATAACCCATCTGACTGCGCCAGGGAGGTCTCCGATGTTATTTTGGCTGGTATGGAGGCTTACATCCCTTTTTCGAAGAAATGCTCCTCCAACGGCAAGCCTTGGTTCGACCGAAAATGCAAAGAAGCTGTTGCTTCTAAACATATTGCCTACCGACAATGGCGTGAAAATCCTAACACCCTAAATCGAAACATCTTTGTTCATGCCCGGAACAGATGCAAGGGAATTATCGACGAAACCAAGGAGGCACACAATCAACGAATTAGAAACAAACTTCTCGTTTGTCCCAACAATTCCAGATCCTTTTGGGCAGTCGCTAAGGCAGTTAGTCAAAATTTTACCAAATCCACCATACCACCACTCACACGGCCAGATAATTCCATCCACATCTGTTGAGAGAGCGAACTTGTTGGCTGAACTCTTTGCTTCACATTCTACTGTCGATTTCCAAGGAAAAACACCACCTACTATTCCCATATTGCAGTCAAGGATGCCCGATGTTGTCTTTAGACAGCGCATCATAAAGCGTATTTTAATGAAGCTAGACACCAAGAAGGCTTCTGGCGCTGACGGAATACCTGCCATAGTTCTTAAAAACTGTGCAAGGGAACTAACACCAGTTTTCTGTAGACTTTTTAACCTATCCTACAGAAAGGGAATATTTCCGTCCTGCTGGAAATGTGCCACGGTTCAGCCAATACCTAAAAAAGGTAAGAAGACCTTGCCAAATAACTACCGACCAGTTGCATTGCTTTCAATAATATCGAAAGTCATGGAAAAGGTTATCAATGAGCATCTTCTAAAATATCTTGAACGATTCAATATTATTAGCGATCACCAATATGGTTTTCGTAAACATAGATCAACAGGAGATCTTCTGACTTATGTAACACATGTTTGGAACAACGCAATAGAACACTTTGGAGAATCTCGAGCGGTTGCTCTTGACATATCCAAGGCATTCGAGCGTGTTTGGCACGATGGACTGTTGGCTAAGTTGCGCTCTTATGGTATGTCTGAAAGATTCTGTTTGTGGCTCTCATGTTTCTTCAGAGAGCGTTCTTTAAGAGTGGCGGTCGACGGATTTCTTTCTAACACCCTCACTATCAACGCTGGTGTGCCCCAGGGCTCCATACTGTCTCCTACTCTCTTTCTCATTTACATTAACGATCTGCTGGAAAAGACCGGGAATCCAATCTATAGCTTTGCAGATGATAGTACGCTTGTCTCTTCATTCACCTTGAACGCTCGGACATCGGCTGCTCAGGCGAGTATCCGCAGACAGCACGAGGTCGTTCAACTTAACAAAGACCTGGAAGAAATTCTATCTTGGGGTGACAGTAACCAAGTGGAATTTAACGCTACAAAAACCCAAGCGGCAGTTTTTTCTAAAAAGGTTAACGTTGCTGAACCCGACATAGTTATGTCGGGGCACTCCATTCCCCTAGCATCGTCGCTCAATTTGTTGGGCGTTAGTTTGGGAGCAAATATGTCTTGGCATGAACATGTTGCAGGCATAGCAAGGAGAGCTTCTCAAAAGTTGAGAATATTATTTAGAACCAGAAAGCTTTACACCCCACAGCAACTGTTAATTCTTTACAAAGCCCAAATTCGACCAACTATGGAATACTGCTCCCACGTTTGGGGCTCCGCTCCCAAACATACACTGCATTTGTTGGATTCTGTTCAGAGAAGAGCGGTCCGTCTGATTGGGAACCCGGAATTGGCCGGCGGCCTTGATTCGCTGGAACATCGAAGAACGGTTGGCGACTTGAGTTTGTTCTACAAGTATTTTCATGGAAAGTGTTCGAAGGATGTAGCCCGCTTAATTCCTCCCAAAGCGGTGCATGTTAGAAATACACGTCGCGATGGTGCTTCGCATCCGTATGAGGTTCAGCTTGTTACTCCGCGTACAACGCTTTTCAAGCAATCTTTTATATGGAGAACGTCATCCCTTTGGAATAATTTGCCCAGCGCTGTGTTTTCCCACCGAGTACAGTTTACAGCGATTCAAGAACAACGTGAATCGCTTTTTCCGCACTCGTGCCGCTCCTGGAGCGCTTTAGGGACTTCCCTGCAGCACGTGTGCTAGACCAATAAAAAAAAACAAAAAAAAAAACATAATTAAACGGAAAAATACAAAATGGCCAAAATGGCTGACCTGGGTACTCCCTGCTAATCCCGTAAATCAGTAAACTAACAAAAAAAATTATCAATTTTCGGCGGTAAAGATGGAATGTGACAGACAGGTTTAACTTTTATGTGGTAGAGAAAGATCGAAGGTATTGATTCGTTTCGATCTGAGATATGCTTTCAGTTGAAAACTTATTTACATAGCAAATAGTGTAATGAATAAAGATAGAAATAATAGTTGAGAATGTAGATTTTTTATTTTAATAGCGCATGTGTCAGCCTGCATACGGGGGATAACAGAAAGGAACAATGCATTACGGTTTTCGGAAAATAAAAATATATGTATAATAGATAATATAATGTAATAGAATGATTGGATGGAAAAAACATTTTATCTATGTGTTATTCGTCTGGTGCAGGGCGATCTATTAGTGATTGGTATTTTTCTAATTCTAATTTGAGGATGTAACTGTACATGTAACTGAGTCCCTGGGTGTCACTCTTTTTATTCATGGCGTTGGATTCCCGGTTAATATGGGCCATTTTTAAGAAAATTCGTTTGTAGTAGGAATCAGAGCGATCCAGGACCTCAGTCTCACCCCAGCTCATCCGATGGTCATTGTTAATGACATGTTGTGCTAAAACACAAGATTGTACATTACGCCTGCAGTCACTTATATATATATATATATATATATATATATATATATATATATATATGTATATATATATATATATATATATATATATATATATATATATATATATAACACATGGGCTGAAAAGTCCCGGGCCTAACAAAGAAAACACGGTTTTTTTGGTTCAAAATTAGCTTTATTCATCAACGTAATCTCCATCAAGAGCAACGCAATCATTCCAGCGCCGCTCTAACAATGGCCAAACACTGCTCAGAATCATCAACACGTTCTTGTTTTTGATAAACAGTAAGCAAACGCGGCACCCACTTTGAACAGAGCTTTCTCATAGTCAAATGCTCATGCAATATAAAGCCAACACGTTCTTTTGATATCTTTATGATGTCAGCTAACTCACGCAACTTCACTTTTCGATCATTCAAAACGATTTTATGGATGTTTTTGATGTTTTCTGGTGTTACCGCCTCATTTGGACGTCCACTGCGTTCTGCATCATCGGTGTCTCTACGACCACGTTTGAAGTCAGCAAACCAACGTTTTATTGTTGTTTCTGATGGAGCGGAGTCCCCATAACACTTTTCAAGCCATTGCTTCGCTTGAACGGTATTTTTTCCCATCAAGAAGCAGTGTAAAATTAAAACACGAAATTGTTTTTGATCCATTGTTTTGAAAATAACAAAAGTAGCGTCACTCTTAGCACAATAACTCACAAACTAATGAATAGAATATCATGAAATTTTAACAGCTGTCTTTTGAAGGTTAGTATTAACTGAAAAAAAGGTGACTGCAATAAAACAAGCGCTATCTATGTGTTAGGCCCGGGACTTTTCAGCCCATGTGTTATATATATATATATATATATATATATATATATATATATATATATATATATATATATATATATATATATGTAATTGTTTACATAATATAATTGGGAGTGATTGTCCAGTACTCTGTCCATCCATTCGTTAATGACGCATACATTATAGTGGATATTAAGTATATACGAGGTTTATTCGAAAAGTAAGGGCCGTTTGTCCATAAAAAAATATATTCGTTAGAAAAAATTTTTATTCATGGTTTTAGTTTCCTACAAACCGGCTTGCCTTAATCTCCGTTCACTTCTAAGCACTTTTCGTGACGCTGCACCAGCTTCTTTGATCCCTCTGCATAGAAGTTCTTCACCTAGGGATTGAACCAGTTGGCAACGGCGGTCTTGAGTTTCTCTCCGTCTTTAAACCAAGCCAGTGTTCCAAGTGCAATCGTAGATCAGGTCGCAGTTTTTGGTCCACTTAATGACTGATTTCATCGATCTGGACACTGGGCCTGCCACTCTACTCTTCATCATGCACATGTGCTGCCATTTTTGAAGTCTCGACACCATTGTCTAACATTTCCTTGATTCATTACTGTAGGTCCATAAATTATTCACAACTCCCGATAAATTTGAGCAACTGATGATCCTTTTGCACACAAAATCGAATCATAGCACGCACTTCGCAACTGGCGGGAGTAACGATTTTCGTGGACATTGTTGTCTGCATTCAGCGGCAGGCAAACGACTACCGAATCAAAATAATAATTTCAGTGGCTTTAGAAATAATCAATAGATGGCGCTGCATGTGTACAAGTTTGTTCAGACCCTCCAATAATTAAATATAAGCAAACGGCCCTTACTTTTCGAATACGCCTTGTACATATTTAATATCAAAATATTGCTGCTGTGGAAGAAAGTATATAAATTTTGTAATTTTGGTTGTTATTGTATTTTTTGTGTGTTGCTTTCAATGACTCAGATAAGCACGGACTGTATATTTTAATCGAATATATCACGAGGATATGTAAAATGAATGTGAAAACTTTTAAATTGATTAATAGGTTGTACACAATGCTATGTAAGTTATTAACAACTTATTGTTTTAATGTTGCACTTGGAGTTAGTTTTATACTGAGAGTTTTCCAAATATATATTGATTTAACTGACTGCTCTTCAGGATAATTCACCGTATTCCGGATATTTCCATTATTCCAGATCTTATCATTATCTTATTTATTATAACACGTAGGCTGAAAAGTTTTTTGGTCTGACACATACATGACGCCATTTTCAAAAAAATCAATGATGTTTAGGAAGTACCAACCTTGAAACGATATGTGTCAAAATTTCGTGACATTTCGACGGTTAGTTTACAAGTTATAGTGGTTTTAGTGACGCTACTTTTAATATTTTCAAAACAATGGAAAAAATCGAATTTCGTGTGTTGATTAAACACTGTTTTTTGATGGGAAAAAATACCGTTCAAGTAAAGCTGATATGCTGAATTTAAACGCGGTCGTACAGACACAAATGATGCTGAACGCTCTGGACGCCTGAATGTGGTGGTTTCATCGGAAAACATAAAAAAATCCACAAAATTGTTTTGGATGACCGTAAAGTGAAATTGCGTGAGATAGCTGATACCCTAAAGATATCCATAGAACGTGTTGGTCATATTTTGCATGAACATTTGGGCATAAGAAAGCTCTATTCGAAATGGGTACCGCGTTTGTTCACAGTGGACCAAAAACAACAACAACAATGATTCTGAGTGCTGTTTGTACCTGTTTAAGCGCAATAAAAAGGATTTTTCATGCGGTATGTGACAATGGATGAAACATGGATCTACCACTACACACCGAAATCAAAGACACAACAATCGGCTGGGAAGGTTTTGGCCTCTGTATCTTGGGATGCGCATGGAATAATTTTTATCGACTATACTGAGAAGGAAAAAACCATCAATAGCGAATATTATATAAAGTTATTGGTGCATTTGAAGGCAGAAATCGCAAAGAAACGGTCCCAAATGAACAAGAGAAAAGTGCTCTTTCATCAAGACAATGCATCGTGTCACAAGTAAATGGTTACGATGGCAAAATTACATGAATTGAAGATCGAATTGCTTCTTCATCCACCGTATTCTCCAGATTTGGCCACCAGCGACTATTATCTATTCGTAGACCTCAAAAAAATTCTCGCGGGAAAGAGATTCGCCTCTAATGAAGAGAGCATTGCATTGGACTAATTGTATTGCTTTTGAAGGAGACTATATTGATGAATAAAGTCGAATTTTGCAAAAAAAATGTGTTTTAAGTAGCTAAACCAAAAACTTTTCAACCTACGTGTTATATATTAGTATCATGACATATTTTTTAGGAAATTTAATTTATCACAAGAAATACTAACATCAGAGAATGAACAATTTTTAGAGTACCTCAGAGATTTGGCTTTTAAAAACTATTACAATTACTCAGACTATCATCTTTACGCTAACGGAATAAAAAAGGAATATCTTTCACCACACCAGTATATGGAGGTAATTTATTACAAAGATATAGTCTTAGCTAATTTGATGTTTCAATTAAAATAAATGCCCGGAACAGATACAAAAAAAATATAGACGAATCCAACGAGACACATCCCGAAGAATTAAAAATAAACTTCTTGCTTGCCCTAATAATTCCAGTTATTTTGGATCAGATGCTAAGGCTCTTAATCAAAATTTCACTAAATACCTGAACTAACCTGAACTCTGCTTCAAATTTCGAAGAAAAAAATACCACCAACTATTCCCGTAGCGCAGTCAAGGATGCTTGACACTGTCTTCAGATTGCGTATCACAAAACATATTTTATTGAAGTTACACATCAAATAAACTTCTGACGCTGATGTGATACCTGCTATAGTATTCAAAAAATGCATAAGCGAATTAACGCCATTTTTGTAGACTTTTCAACCTGTCCTACAGAAAGGGAATATTTGCTTTCTGCTGGAAATGAGCTACAGTTTAATCGATACCCAAAAAAAGACAAGAAGACCTTGCCAAACGACTACCCACCAGCCGCACCGCTTTCACTTATATCAAAAGTTATGAAAAAGGCTATCAATCAGCATCTTCTCAAATATCTAGAAGGACATAATATTATTAGCGACCCTCAATATGGCTTTCGTAAGCACAGATCAACAGGAGACCTTTTAGCTTATGTAACACATTTTTGGAACAACGTAGTTGAACACTTTGGAGAATCCCGAACGGTTGTTGTCTCTTATAATATATCCAAAATGTCTTGTTTATGACTATCGTGTTTCTTCAGAGAGCGTTTTTTACAAGTTTCAATAGTCGGAACTTTTATTATTTGTCTTAATCTTTTTTAAGTCCTCTTCTATTTAATATTGTCATGGATGAAATTATAAAGAATGTCAAAAGAAAGAAGGGATATAGAATGGGTAACGGAGAAATTAAAATTATATGTTATGCAGATGACGCGATAATAATGGCTGAGACCGAGAATGATCTGGAAATGCTGCTATACGTATTCTATATAGCAGCAAAACAATATAATACGTCAATCTCAACTGAAAAAACCAAGATAATAGTAACAGCAAAAGACCCCATTAGGTGCAAGCTGGTGGTGGAAGGTAAACCAACAGAACAGGTGAAGGAGGTCGATTACATGGGCATCAAAATATCTAGTATCGGAAAAATCGAGGAACAAGTAAAACCTAAAGTTAACGAGGCTAATAGGATAGCGGGATGCCTCAATAATAACATATTTAGAAATAAATTCATCTCCGCGGAGATCAAAATAAGAATATACAAGAGCGTAATGCGACCAGTAATGGCTGACATCTGAAACAAGACCCCATCCAAGTATAACAAAGCGGATGCTGGAATCAACCGAAATGAGAATACTTAGGAGATGTAAAACAAGACACTGAGGGATAGAGATAGGAGTGAAGATATAAGACGCACATGTAATATTAAAAAATATCAACCAGTGGATAAGAGGAAGAAAAGTAGAACGGGATCAACACATAGAAAGAATGGCAAACAACAGGATAGTACGGATAGCAAGAGATAAGTCATCGAATGGAAGAAGATTAATGGGATGTCCAAGAAATAGATGGGGCGACATAGAGTAGGGAACAAAGAAAAACAGGCAATAGTGTCCAGCTATAAGTAGGAAGAAGAAGAAGATCTTTTTTAGTTGAGATTAAAGTAAACTGTTTTATTAGTATTCTAGAAAAAAGATTAATTTTTTTTTATATTATATATTTCTCCCCACTTTCTCGACACCATCTTGTATTTTATTTATTACTTTATCGTGTTAGTTTGAATTTAATTTTATTTTATTTGAATTATTGTCCACTTTAAAATAATTTTTTTGCCACTGATTAATGTCAATTTTGACTGGAAATTAACTAAGTTACACGATTGTTAAAATTTTTAATTTTTGTGCGCCATATTGTAACAGTCATTTTTTTCAATTTTTTATTATATTTTTATTTTCCGTTGCGTTTAATTTAGGGAAGAGCAGTGTCCCGGTTGACGTGGAACGCATATATATATATATATATATATATATATATATATATATATATATATATATATATATATATATATATATATACATAACATAAAATGTTTTCTTATTTTATCGTTAATGTCACTGCCCAAAGATTAATGATTTATTTTTCAGGTATTAGATGAAGTTGTTTGGTTCCTACAATATCCTTTACCAAGGAGAAGACGTTTTTTCAGTTGCGCCACTGAGTTTTTCTCTAAATATGTCCAGACCAGTATTAAGAATCTTTACCGAATATGGACCTTGTATGATTTTAAATCCAGATGTTGGTATATATTTCACTCCTGGGTAAAGATTTTAGAATACCGACCACGGCCGCACAAGCAAATAAATTAAATATTTCTTCACTGACCGGAAAAACGATATTTTCCCTATTAGTCGCATTAATATCTATGGTCATCTTAGCAGAAGGAACACAGAGAAACGTTTATAACTACTGTAGGAACGGCAATTTGAAGGAAAAGGAAGCGTGCTACTGTGAGGTTTCAGTACAAGATTATAGAGTAGGTAAATGAAAAAGGAGAATTAGAGATGAGGCCGGATGGTATAAGTATAGCCCACACGAATGGGAAGAGGGGTAGGGACTTGCGCTTGATGGAAGAGTACCTGGAAAGAAACTTATGGTGGGTACATCTACGGCAGTGGGGTTCAAGATATGGGGCACATTATGGAAGCTACAGCATAGCGTAATATGCACGAAGAGACTTTCCGGTTATAAGGATATCATTGAAATTGAGGAATAGGGTAAAAGCCAGGTCAATTCTTTCCGGCCGACTTTTAATAATGGAAAAGATGCTGTAGAGACAGAGGAGGACGAACTATGTCTAAGACAACAAGTGAATAAGTATTATCATCTTGCACAATACATACATATATATATATATATATATATATATATATATATATATTATATATATATATATATATATATATATATATATGCTAGTGAGTAAAATAATCGACTAAAACTACTTGGCTTCATTTAACACTGATTCTAGAATTTAGAGTTCATATATTTTTTACGGATTTTAGTATCATTTGAAAGCCCATTCTATTCTCTTTCTAATGACACCAAATTCCATAGTATACGTCATGCTTTTTACTGATTAAAATGACTGGAGAACATCACAAGGAGAACAAGGATTGAAAATAGGGATAAGAGAAAGGAACAATTAAACAAATTTTTAAGTTTAACAATTAAATTTATTAAGTTGGAAATGTGGAATCTTTGGCATAATGACACTATTCAGTAGCGAACTTGGTTAGCGAAACGCGCATCGAGTGCAAAAATAAATTGTTTGATGTAGTGGTGATATATATTGAGCAGAATTAATTTTATTGACAAAAACCAAAATCAATATTTTGTATTTCCCTCCCTAGCCGTTATTACTGCTTTCAGCCGGTTTTTCATGAAGCGGGCGAGCTCTTTCACCACTGTCTGTGGGATTCTCCTGCACTCTTAAGTGCCTAAGCGATGCAGGGGCTAGATTTCTGGCTCGAACCCTTCTTTTGAGCTCATTCCGCATGTGCTCGATTGGATTGAGGTCAGGACTCCGTGCGGGCCAGTCTAATATGGGTATTCCCACTTCCGCCAGGTATTACCGCCTCGATGCAGCAGTATGTGGCCTCGCATTATGCCGGTGAGCGGTTAATCCTCGCTACGAGTCCCATCAGTCATGAAAACCAAATCGGTTTTCGCTTCCAGTGAGATGCCTTCCAACACCATGACGGAATCTTTTCCGTAGGCGACTGATTCAGTACTATTTTACTGCGCATAGCGCTCTCCCCGGCCTTCTATAAACTCGTCTTCTTCCATCATTGTCAGGTAGGCACATTCCGGACCCGTCGGAGAATAAAACGGCGCGCCATTGCTCTAAGGTCCAGTCGACATGTTCTCGGGCAAATGTGAGTCGCGCTTGTCGATGAGCTGTTGTCAATTTCGGTTGGGCTGGTCTCTTTGGAGTTAGATTAGTTTCTTTAAATCTTCTTCTAACTGTCCAATGACTTATCGCCCGACCACGAACTTGACGGGGCTCTTGTTGGACCACAACTCCAGTCAACCGTCCTCATCCTGGTTTCAGTGTAAAGGCGCCAGTCTCTTGGTAATATCTGTAGACTTTGGAGATGGCTGACTGCCTCAGGTGCAGTTGCACAGCAACTAGACGTTGGCTATGTCTTTCTTACAATAGGGCAATGACTTGTGCCTTTTTTCCGGCGTGGTATCCATTTTCCAATGACGTAATTAGTGAGCAGGTATAGCAGAGATGTTGACAGTTTAAGTTTTGATAAAGGAATAATAGGAAAATGCAGTTGCATGTGTTTTTATACGGACGCGCAACGAGTACCTCGCTGAGCGAGCGAAAAACGGTTCTATTGAGTAAAATCGTTTTTATCAGTAAAACTTTTTGGAAATCTAAATGTTTTTGGTATTATTGGAAGGAGTAGAAAATAAGTATTTTAATAACGCCAAAAATAATACCATTGTTTGAAAATTAAATTCAAAATCGTCGATTTTTTTACTCACCAATGTATATGTATATATACATAACATATATAAGAGAATATTTGTAATTGAGGTTTACACAGTCTGGTTAGTAAATCAGGAATTAATATAAAAATTATGAAACGGTAAGAGAATGGTCCCTCTTTCCTTTTATGCTCTGCACCATAGTCCACTAAGCTTCTGATGAGTTGAGAAGGGTCGTGGATTTGGAGTAGGTTCTCGTGTGTCTGGTTTTGTTAGATGCTTGATTGGTTTGCTGGGTAAATAAGGCTCAAAACGGCAAGATGGAGGTCAATATAAAGTTTATAGTCTCATGAGTCTATTAGTTACTTAAAACTAGTTTGGGGAGAGAGTCAAAGGCACTAATAGGATTTACATGAAATAACGTCGATTTTTTGGTCGAAAGAGAGTATGCAATTTAATTGCTTTTGCGGCTGGATAAAGATTTATTTTCGTCCCCTCTCTTTAGAACTCATTATCTGTTCCTTTTTATAATATCCTTTACAAATGAAAGTATCTATTGCAGATATTTTAACACTTCAGCTCCATATTATGGTTACAAAGCAGTTCGTTTTAGCAAAAACGTCTGGCTTCTATGAATCTTAAGGTTCCACTACTGAGTGATACTGAGGTAAGTATCTAATGCAATACTACCATTATGTAAACGGCATAGTTTTAAATGGAAACATCCTGTATATTATTTTTCTGTTTTTAAACCATATTTTTAATTTTTAACACTTGAATTTATTTAGACAGAATATTGGAGAATCTTCCAAAAACTAGAAGACACAAAATGGGCAACACACTTCCGCACAATCTGTTACGCCGATGATGGAGTCCTCTTTTCGGAGTCTGAGGACAACCTTCAAAACATCTTTCATGCCTTCAATTTGGAAGCGGGAAAATCAAACATGATTATCAACAGAACCAAGACAAAGTGTATGATACCTTCAAAAGAATTATTAAGATTCAAGCTGGAGATCCAAGGAAGTATTATTGATCAGGTTAATCATTTTAAATACCTGGGAACAATGATAACAAGCTACGGAAACTTAAACAGGGAAGTAAAACAACAGTCTATAGAGGCGTTACTAATAGTAGGTTGTTTGACAGATATAGTATGGAAAAATAATACCTCATAGTGAAAAGTAAAATAAGAATATACAAGACACTGAAACTAATAACTAAAATAATTACCAATAAAATGAATAGTATCGTCTCCCTGTCAGATGAGCAACAAGGTTTTAGAACAGGAAGATCGTGCACCTATGCAGTATTCGTTATAAGACAAATTGCAGAAAAATCCATCGAATATAATAAACCTGCATACATGTGTTTTATAGATCTCTAGAAGGCATTTGACCGAGTCCAGCTACAAGATGTTGTACAGTTACTATATAACAGACAAGTACCCTACAACCTAATCAAGGTCATAGAAAACATATATAGCGCCAACAAGGTACAGGCCAGAATCGATGGAGAACTAACCAGAACAATACCCGTAGAAAAAGGAAGCCGACAGGGTGACTCTCTGAGCCCACTACTATTCAACGTGGTGATGGATGAGATCATAAGACAAATCCACCAACTAAAAGGGTACAAGATGGGCAATCGAAATATCACAATCCTTTGTTACGCTGATGATGCAGTACTGGTGGCGGAGAACGAGGACGACCTACAACGGCTACTATACCACTTCAACTCTGCAGCCAAATCTCTTAATATGTTAATATCTGCCTCTAAACCAAGAAGCTTGAAGACATCTAAAACACCCGTCAGATGTAAACTCGTTGTTGACGACCAAATTATCCAGCAAGAAATGACATTCAAATACTTGGGCATAGAACTTTCTGGACACGGGGATGTCGAATCAGAAGTAAGACAACAAACAAACAAAGCATTGAAGATAGCCGGGTGCCTGAATGACACTATATGGAACAACAAACACCTGCGAATTGGGACCAAGTCAAGAATTTATAAAACTGTCATAAGACCAATAATGACATGCACAGCAGAAACCCGGCCAGATACAACAAAAACTAAAAGGATACTTGAAACATGCGAAATGAAAGTCTTACGAAAAATAGCCAGAAAGACTATGTTGGACAGGGAGCGAAATGACAACATTAGACGAGCATGTCAGGTGAAAGAGGTTAACAAGTGGATCCTCGCAAGAAAACGCGAGTGGAACGCACATATAGACCGAATGGATCAAGAAAGAATCGTGAGAATTGCACGCGATAAATCACCAGTGGGAAAAAGAAGTGCGGGAAGGCCACGGAACAGGTGGAGTGATAATCTTACCATCAATTACGATTAGGCAAGCTACGAAGAAAGAACAGGCAACTGTGCCTGCAATGAAGAAGAAGACAAGAGTGAGACCGATCTTCACATATGCTGTAGAAACAAGAGGTGACACATGTAAAACAGCAGAAATGATGAGGACAACAGAAGTGATTAGGGACATACATGGAAAAACTATCCACGACACAATCCACAAGAAAGATCTACAAGAACTAAGTACGATTCAAGAAAAACCAGAACTAGAAGAGAACAATGGAATAAATACGTAGATCGGATGAACGAAAAACAGGCTGGTAAAAAGGACCAAACTCAATAAACCCTGCCACAGACGAACTCCGAAAAGGTGGAAGGAATACTCGACATCCAGATCGTAAGAGGTCTAATGGGGATAAAACAGGCAGCTTATATGACACACCATATAAGAAAGAAGAAGAGGAGAAGAAGAAGAATTTATTTAATACGGAGTTATTATCTACTTGTTTAAGTAAAATGATTATATTGTCAGTATAATTCACAATTGAGTTAATAAGGAAAAGTAGAAACAAAACCACAATCACTTCTTCTAGCAACGACTTTTTAGTGTTTGATCATTAAGATACGTTTTTGTTCAGGTCAACGCAAGATAGTCTTTTAAGCGTTAAGAAGATATTTCTAAATTAAATTTTTTAGGTTCAAGTTCACGCAGCTAACGAAATTATGGATATAACAGATAGAAGAAGCATACTTCGTGGCTTTTTTTACAAACATTGTAAATTCGAAGTTAAAACGGTTACAGTAAGGGATGATGTAAAACCGCTGTCTGTAAAGGTTCTCCATTTTTTGTATTTATTAAAGTAATATTAATTATAATTATTGAGATGTAAATTGATTGTAAAATCTTACAGCTTTTTTCTGTATTTGCTTGAAAAAATTAACCTTTTTAAGAAATTTTTACAGCGAAAATTATCTTTCTCAAACTGGCGTGGAAATTTACCCTTTTCTTACGATTTCAGCAGATTGGGAAAGCCAACAAAATCGTTATTTTTATACCTATTACGCGAGATACTACTTTCTTCTTCTTCTTCAGCCTACATCGAGCTATTGCTGGGTACAGGCGTCCCTCATATCTTTCCACTTTTAACGGTTTTATGCTTGTTTCATCCAAATAACCTCCGCCGTTCGTTTGATGTCATCAGTCCAACGTTTCGGACGGCGTCCTCTAGATCGCTTATTCATGTATGGTCTCTATTTCAATATAGACTGGGACCATCTGTATATCTAGCAACAGTGGCGTAGTACTTGCCTGCGGTGCAGAAGGTCTCGGGTGCTAATCCTGGCAGGTCAGTATACTTTTATTTAAGTATATATGGCCTGGTTACGTACATAGGTAGTAGTTGTTCACAGATATGCAATAATGTCCGTGGCTGCACTACAGCGTTATCTAAAAGGTGCCGTGAAATAAAGAAATGTATATTTCGGCACTTGGACAACGTTGACGAGTAGTACGACACGTTATCCTTAAGATATGAAAAAGGGTAAATTCCCTACTCAGCCGGAGAGGTGAAGGATAAAAAAAATATGGTTACTATAGCTCCATTTAAATACAGTCACCGCCCCTGCTACATCTCTGACCTTAGTGGTTGACTTAATATAAGCGTTGCTTTTACGATCTTTTATGGATATACCCAGCATTTGTCGTTATATAGCAAGTTATGTTGTTTTCAGTTGATCCATCGCATGCTTGGTAAGTGTCCATCTTTACGTTCCGTACAGGGCTGATGAGTCGAGTCCGCAAGTAAATAGGAATATATTTTTGTTTGTTAACGTTTTACTGGTTTTACCAAATGCAACCCAAGCCAATCTTGTTCTTCTATAAATTTAAGTTGTTTGATTTTCGTAGCCCAGTTTTATCCTATTTCTAGGGTACACATATTTGTCAACATTCTCCAGAGGAGTGTTTTCAACAATGATGTTAGGTTCTGTGGGATTATCTGCGTTTAATACAATATCATCAGCACACCGCAGATGATTCAGTCTTTTCGCATTAATCAAAATACCTCGATTGCCGCCTGGCAAATTCTTGAATACTTTTTTGAGGGTTAATGTAAACAGATTTGGAGAGAGTACCACCTTGCCTTATGTCTCTTTATATGCCAATAGGTTTCGTAGATCTTTCAGCTTGAAGGTTATCGTCCAGTGTTCCACAGTATTAAATTGTGGAAATCTACAAGAGCTAGACAGATATTTAAATGATATTCTACTGACTTCTTCAGTAACACTCTCATGATCAGTAGGTCTTTGCATGAACCGAGAATAAGTTTAAAACCAACATGTACAGTCTGTCAAGTAAGAACGTGACCGATCGTATTCTTGAAAAAATGTTTCGAGAACATTTTTTGCCATCAATGTATTCTTTGATGTGCTAACAACGGCACAATTACCTTAGAAAGTTGTCCAATCGCCTCCTGCATCAATAATCGCCTGGCATCTTCGAGGTATACCGTCGACGAGATTTTCTGCATACCCTAAAAATTTTTCGAATCTCGCGAGACAACTGAGTCAAAGTTCTCAGAGTCTTTCTCTTTACACGGGACCAAGCGTTTTCAATAGGGTTGGCTTCCGGCGATTGTGAGGGCCACTCTAGTATCTTATCGTGGGCCCAAGAGAGCCGCTTTGCAATGTGATTTTCGTCCAAGGACGTGCTTCGGACTTTGATGTCACGAGCACTCGATTTTCCTAATTTTGGCACTCCTTGACGCATCGTAAATTTTAGATTCCGTAAAAAAAAGACAAAGACACGATTCGTTTTTCGACTTTCAGAGTGACTCTGCCCACAGTTTTGGTAAGTCGTCGACATTTTTCGTCTTTACCCACTTCTTCACAAACGATACCGAGTTTTAAAAATATATTTAATGGCCGCGGAATGTTTCATTTTAGGCCCCTTTGGATGAAGACTGCCTCGAACAGATGCGCAAATAAATGACTCATTTCGACGAAAGTTCGGAATCGACTGATACTTTTTCTAAAATGCGTCGTAGACAAAGGTTTCCTACCCAGTTTTTGTTGGATGTTGATAGACTGTATATTGCCCCAAATAACACAATATAGCTTTGCTACATCACATTATTTCAATTAAATGCACAAAAAGCGTATTCTGCGAGACACACTCGTAAGCACTAGTCCTTTTAAAGCAATTTTCTGAAGTAACTATTAACGAAAATTTTTAGCAAAAAAATTGTCGCTTTCCATATGATTCAAGTGAAAAACCACTGGACCATAGTCCTGTTTATAGTTACAACCTCTGTCAAATTGAGTGTCGAATTAAGATCGCTTTAAAGTATTGCAACTGTATCCCATACTTTTATAGACGTTCAGGTAAATATATAGAGTGACGTTTTTTTAAGATTTGTTTATTAATTTCCACTTTTTATGCGGATTTTAAAATCTTTCACCACACATACACGGGATTGATTGTGTCGGAATGGCAGTGTATTTATTTTTCCAGAACGTGAACCCATATGCAACATGACAGGGATGTATTGTTTATCAAAATATAGAGGTAAGGAGCAAATAATGTTAAAATCTGTTTTATTTTTACAAATAAAATTACTTAATTACTTTGTTAACTTTAACAAAATAATACAGGGATCGTGAATACCAGAAGAGAGGAAAACAATCAAAATGGAACGTTTTAAAAAAGGAGAAAAAACCGTTCCGAATAATTATCGAGGAATGAACCTCTTGTGCACAACTTTAAAACTGACGACAAAAATTGTTACCAATAAAATAACTCCATTTATATAGCTTTCCGAAGAACAACAGGGATTCAGGAGCGGGAGATCCTGTAACGACGCAGTATTTATAACACAGCCCCACAAAAAAAAAAGTGGGGTATACTTTTGATGCGATATATCAGATCCGTAGTATTTTTGCCCGCTGATCACGAATCTGACGTCAGAATATCGCCATCACATCTCAATTTTTTTCTAACCTCAAAAAATAGGTAAAAATTAGTAAAAATTAAGAAAAATGTACTCCTAAAAAATTGATTCAAGCTTTTTCATGAATCCAAAGATGTATTAATATGTATTCGGACACGCTAAGCTAATATTCATCGGTTGGATTGAGCCATACAGTTCTGTTTTCTTTCTAACCTCAATAAATCAGACAGATATAGTGCTTCTCGAATGCAAAAACGAATTCAAATTAAAATTCAACCGATCCTTACCAAATTTGGTACACGGGGATTTTTTTTTTGGGTCGCTGATCACGAATCTGAGGTTGGATTTGCAAACTTCAAGATGGCAGATGTTTTCGCGTCATTTTGAACGCCGAGAAAATTCATCTGTCGATTTTTATTCTTCTACCTGCATCCAGGGCACCTCCACGTGGTGACGGTGGGCAACGGTGTTACTCCACTAGCCGGCAGAGTCCCTGGATAACGGCTTAGATGCCGTCATGGCAGGTAGAAGAAAGATAATTACGATGCAGGGACTCGGGAACCCAGTATCGGCGGTTGGTCAGGGTGGGAAAGCGGGCCCGCAGCCGTCGTCATCCAGCGACCGTAGCTCTTCATGTGTGGGTGACTTGGCTCATTTAGAGTATAATGCTACAAGAAAACAGTCTCACGGTACAAGGACTTTTCATAAGTGCGATAAAAACAGTGATTCATTTTGTTATATTTGCTGTCAACACGTATTGAGTAAAATGGGGTCACCGATAACGGAGAAGATTAAAACCTTATATAAGGATTGTTTTAACATTGAAATACAGCACCAGGATACAGATTGGGTTCCCCACATCATTTGCAGTTCTTGCAAAATAATGTTGTACATCAATAAGAAGGTGATTAAATATTCCAGACCAGCAATATGGAATAGACCATACAGTGAAAATGATTGCTACTTTTGTATGAATGTTGTATCTAGGCATAACCGAAAAAATAAAAGCACTATTACTTATAACGATGTTTCGACAGTAACAAGACCAACTAAACTAATTCCGCCTCCTGAACCACTTGATGCTGATGTTAGGGAAACAAATGATTTCACCTTATCAGTTCATGCCGAAAACATTGAGACTGTCGAAAAAGATTCAAACACTGTTACTAATGAATGTTCTAGTGACAACCTATCATATACTAGTGACACAGATAAAGAATTTCTACCATACGACCGTAAACCAGAACCAATACTCGTATCACAGTCAGAACTTAGTGATCTAGTCATAGATTTAGGCTTATCCAAAGATGGTTCAGAGCATCTTGCTTCCTTTTTAAAGAAAATACATTTACTTAAGCCAGAAGCTACGATTTCTTATTATAGAAACAGAGATGAAGAATTTCGAAAATATTTCACAATGGTCGAGGAATTGTCACTTTCATATTGTACCTATGTAAAAGGTCTAATGGATGAATTTCAAAATAACTCATACGATCCTGAAGAATGGAGACTGTTCATTGATTCTTCTAAACGGAGCATTAAGGCAGTTTTGCTGCATAATACCAACGTTTACGCTCCACAGTTATGGAAGAGCAATATGAAAAAATGAAGCAGCTTTTGATAAAAATAAAATATGCTGATCATAACTGGAAAATTTGTGGAGATCTGAAAATTGTAACAATATTGCTTGGCCAACAGTCAGGGTTTACACTTTATCCCTGTTATAAATGTCTGTGAAATAGCAGAGACAGGGAACGTCATTATAAGAAAAAAATTTGGCCAAGAGAATCGTTCACTCCTGGTGAAAATAATGTATTGTTTCCACCACTGGTAGATCCAGGAAAAGTTCTTATTCCCCCGCTTCACATTAAGCTTGGACTTATGAAGCAATTCACGAGAGCATTAGATACAAACGGCCCGGCATGTTTCAAATATTTGCATAAAAAATTTCCGAAATTTTCTGAAGCTAAAATTAAGGCAGGCGTATTTGACGGGCCACAAATAAGAAAATTGTTTCAAGATTCATTATTTGTTACTAAAATGAATAAAATTGAAAAACTGCTTGGCTTAGTTTTAAAGAAGTCGCAACAAACTTTTTGGGAAATAATAAAAGTCCTAAGTACAAAGAAATAGTCGAGAAAATGGTAAAAAATTTTCAAACATTAGGTTGCTTAATGAATCTAAAATTACATTTCCTGGACTCCCACATCGATGATTTCCCAGATAATCTTGGTGACTACAGTGAGGAGCAAGGGGAACGTTTTCACCAAGATCTGAAAATCATAGAAAATCGGTATCAAGGACGATGGGATGACCATATGCTAGCGGACTATTGCTGGTCGCTAAAAAGAGAAACAAGTCCTCAAAACCGTTTGGGCAGAAAGCCTTTGAATAGGTCATTCGCGGAAAAAAGAACAAGATACAGCCAAAAAAAGGAAAGTTAGGCGCGGGTCTAACCTTCGCAATTCTAGGGCTTAAGGGTCTACTATTTGAGAGTATATGGTTTAAAAGTCCTGGTTTTGAGTTTATTGGGTCTCATTTTTAAAGTTACAGGGTTACTGAGGTCTATTTTTTGAGGTTACAGGGTGTGGGAGTCTAAGGTTTCAGGGTTTAGGGTTTAAGAGTATCAGGTTTGAGGATTCCCCAACTGTATACCAAATTTGGTAGGAATCGGTTGGTTTTCAAACATTTTGTCCGCCATCTTGAATCCGCCATTTTGAATTTTGCAAATCCGACCTCAGATTCATGATCAGCAACCCAAAAAACCCCCGTGTACCAAATTTGGTAAGAATCGGTTGAATTTTAATTTGAATTCGTTTTTGCATTCGAGAAGCACTATATCTGTCTGATTTATTGAGGTTAGAAAGAAAACAGAACTGTATGGCTTAATCCAACCGATGAATATTAGCTTAGCGTGTCCGAATACATATTAATACATCTTTGGATTCATGAAAAAGCTTGAATCAATTTTTTAGGAGTATATTTTTCTTAATTTTTACTAATTTTTACCTATTTTTGAGGTTAGAAAAAAATTGAGATGTGATGGCGATATTCTGACGACAGATTCGTGATCAGCGGGCAAAAATACTACGGATCAGATATATCGCATCAAAAGTATACCCCACTTTTTTTGTGTAATCAAGCGTAGCCCCTTATTATATGTCCGAGGTAATGAATTTTTCTTATTTTTACGATTACACTGGTAAACAAAGTTGTAACTTTGTCGTGCCACATAGACTTTTATGATATTTTTTACTTTAATAACTGGTTGGCAGTAAAAACAAACAATAAAAAAAAATCTGTTAGCCAAGAATTTTATTCTCTTAAGTAATTTAAAATATTTCAAAAAATAATGACCTCCTAAACCAAAAATGGAAAAAAGTTTTATTATGAAGTTACGATCTAAGATTTTCTAGCAAATTTAGATCCTGGTTGGCCCCTTTTGATTGTCCAGCAGTAATCTGCCAACATATTTGGGTTTCATTTGCCCTGGTAACTTTTTTCCATTTTAGAAATGTCCTGATGGAACCTTTCTCCGTGCTCATCGCTCATATCCCTCAAATTCTGAGGAAAAAAATCCAGGTGTGAGTCTAAAAAATGAATCTTGAGTGACATCGGTTGAATTTTAATTTGAATTCGTTTTTGCATTCGAGAAGCACTATATCTGTCTGATTTATTGAGGTTAGAAAGAAAACAGAACTGTATGGCTTAATCCAACCGATGAATATTAGCTTAGCGTGTCCGAATACATATTAATACATCTTTCGATTCATGAAAAAGCTTGAATCAATTTTTTAGGAGTATATTTTTCTTAATTTTTACTAATTTTTACCTATTTTTTGAGGTTAGAAAAAAATTGAGATGTGATGGCGATATTCTGACGTCAGATTCGTGATCAGCGGGCAAAAATACTACGGATCTGATATATCGCATCAAAAGTATACCTCACTTTTTTTTTTGTGGGGCTGTGTAATCAGACAAATTACTGAAAAATCAATTGAGTATAACACACCAGAGTTCTTATGCTTTATAGATTTGGTAAAAGCATTTGATAGAGTACAGCTGCAAGACCTAATACACACACTTTATGACATTAGAGATAATAAAACTAATTGAGAACATTTACAGAATAAATAAAGTAGAAGCGAAAGTAAATTCGAAGTTAACTGAACCCATAAATGTAACAATTGGTATTAGACTCACTGAGTCCCCTACTGTTTATCATTATATTAGATGAAATAATTAAACAGGTAAAAACAAAAAAGGCTATAAAATGAGCAATAAAGAGATGTGTTACGCCGACGATACTGTTCTAGTCGCTGAAAATGAAGATGACTTGCAGACATTATTACATCAGTTTAATACAACAGCAAAGAAATTTAATATGAAAATATCGGCTGAAAAAAACCAAATCAGTAGTTATATCCAAAAAACCAATTAGGAATATTTAGGAATCAAATTATCATGTAACAACAACATAGAAGAAGAAATAAAAGAATAAATAGTAAAAGCCAATAGAATAGCAGGATGCTTGAATGACACTCTTTGGAGAAATAAATACTTGAGAATAGAAGTAAAATCTAGTATATATAAATCTGTAGTTCGACCAGTTATGACCTACACAGCAGAGGCAAGACCAGAAACACGCAAACCTCAGAGATGTTTATAAACAAGTGAAATGAAAACATTAAGAAGAATTGCAGGAAGAACACTTTGGGATAGAGAAACAAATGACAACATCAGGCACATATGTGAAGTAGAGGACATTAACACGTGGATAAGAAACACAAAACAAGAATGGAACAACATATAAATAGAATCTCCCTACGACGATTAGTGAAAATAGCTCGAGATAAATCACCGGTGGGCCGAAGGAAACGAAAAAAAAAAAAAACGAAACAGATGGAACGACGACCTGTAGCGACGATACATTAAAGAAAAACAGCCAAGAATATCTAATATAAAGAAGAAGAAGAAGACTTTGTTAACTAACACTAAATATATTTTTGTACAACTACGTTTTCAAACGCTTAACTAAGACTAAAACAAATTTTTTGTATTTATGATTATCTAATGAAAAGATGTGAATATATTAGGTGCTATAAAAGTTGGTAAAGGACGCAATTTTCGACGTCTACTTGACTATTTAGTAAACTTATATTATGGCTCTTTGAATGTCTGTAAATTTCTATGGATTCTAAGAAATTAGGATTTGACCCTTTAGGTGCCGTATGGAGTATTGATAAACAATTAATATTTGGAAAATGAATGGCCTGTTTCTAAAAAATGTTTAGGAAAGTGTGATTTTTCATTTTTAGTGTTCCGTACCGAACACTAATAAGATCACTTCGGTGTCTATCCATCCGTCCGTCCCTCCGTCTGGGAAAAAAAATGGAAAATAATGATGGTCCTTTCCATTTTTGGTGTTCCGTACGGAACACTTATAAGATCACTTCGGTGTCTGTCTGTCTGTCTGTCTGTCTGTCACACCCGATTTTCTCCGAAACTATTTGACATAGAAAGGTGAAATTTGGTAATAATATAGGAATTGATGGCCTCATCAGAGCCATGTAGTTTCGAGAATTAAATTTTGACTTAAGGGGTTAGTTTTGGGGGGTGAAGTCGGAAGTGAAAAAAAAAAATTTTTACTAGGTCATCGAGTGTGGTGTCAAATGAAAGCTTGTGAAAACACGAGTAAAAAATATATATATAATATTATACTTGCGCGAACTTTTCTTTGTATTATTTTTAAAAATTCGCGAAAAATCGCTGTCCCGGGCCTTATCTCGAAAAGTACTTATCAAAAAATTTCGAAAAAATTCTGGAATATTCTCCATGGGGTGTAGATTGAACGAAAATTATCACGAGTGCATTACCTTTAATAATTTATATGGTATATAAAAAAAACAAAAATTTCAAGGTCATCAAATTTCAGTGATTGGAAACAAACTTTGTTGTAAACACATTTGGGGTGTGTTTTGTGAAGTCACTGATCATTTTATACCACCGTAACATAAATTTTGACTTAAGGGGTTCGTTTTGAGGGGTGAAATCGGAAGTGAAAAAAATTTTTTTTTTACTAGGTCATCGAGTGTGTTGTCAAATGATAGCTTGTGAAAACACGAATAAAAAATATGTATATAATGTAATACTTGCGCACACTTTTCTTCGTATTACTTTTAAAAAATCGCTGTCCCCTACCTTATCTCGAAGAGTACTGATCAAAAAATTTTGAAAAAATTCTGGAATATTCTCCACGGTGTATAGATTGAACGAAAATTATCACGAGTACATTACCTTTAATAATTTATCTGGTATATAAAAAAAAACAAAATTTCAAGGTCACCAGTTTTCAGTAAAGATTGGAAACAAACTTTGTTGAAAACTCATTTGAGGTGTGTGTTTTGTGAAGTCACTGATCATTTTATACCACCCTAACAAAAAATTTTATTTTAAAAACAATCAACGTACGGAACACTAATTGTGCAAGTTCAACTTGCACTTGATCGTTTTTTTTTCTATTTTTCATGACATTCATTAGTTTCTATCTTTTCTAGTGTTCCATACGGAACACTTATAAGAACACTTCGGTGTCTGTCTGCCCGTCTGTCTGTCACACCCGATTTTTTCCGAAACTAATTCGCATAGAAAGTTCAAATTTGGTAGTAATATAGGAATTAATGGCCTCATCAATTCCTATATTAGTAAAGTTTTGAAAGTTAAATTTTGACTTAAGGGGTTTGTTTTGGGGGGTGAAATCGGAAGTGAAAAAAAAATTACCAGGTCATCGATTAGGGTGTCAATTGAAAGCTTGTAAAAACACGAATTCAAAAATATATATTAGAAAATACTTGCGCACACTTTTCTTCGTATTATTTTTAAAAAAGTACTGGTCCAAAAATTTTGAAAAAGTTCTGGAATATTCTCCACAGAGTGTAGATTGAACGAAAATTATCACGAGTGCATTACCTTTAATAATTTATCTGGTATATAAAAAAAACAAAAATTTCAAGGTCATCAGTTTTCAGTAAAGATCGGAAAAAAACTTTGTTGAAAACTCATGGGGTAGGTTTTGTGAAGTTATTGATCATTTAATACCTCTATAACAAAAATTTTTATTTTAAAAGCAATTAACACTAATAGCGCAAGGTCAACTTGCACTTAACCAATTTTTTAACCTATAAGATGCAGTTTATTGTAAAACAATTGAAAATAGGCAAAGCCCATATTTCAGCAATCTACCCACTGTTCTCTTATTCGTCCATCCATCTCGAGACGCGTTTCGCCGTATCACGGCTCATCAGTCGGGCTAGGATCGGTACAATTCGTTGTATCTTACCGCTATAAGATGCATTATGTTCTGCGAATCTTGTCCTGTTTGGCCTACGTAACAGCTATTGCACTCTTGACAATTAAGTTTATAAACTTCTGTTTTATTATGTTTATTCGTTTTATTTTTGTCACTGAAAATTATATTGGATAATTTTTGAGCGGATTTTAAAGTTATTCTGGTTTTTTCCGGCTGTGAGAATTTGAGATATTTTATCTGAGATGGGAACAAACTGTGTCGGAGGTATGAATGTTTTTTTTTCTTTCTTTCTTGCTTGGTATTCTTTTATGAGGTAAATTACCCCATTTACACCATAAAAGAATACCAAAAAAGAAAAACATTCAAACCTCTGACATATTTTGGTCCCAGCTCGGATAAAATATCTCAAGTTCTCACAGCCGAAAAAACAAGAATAGCTATAAGACCCGCTCAAAAATTATCCAACATATTTTTCAATGCCAAAGATAAAACTAATAAACATAATAAATTAGGAGTTTATAAACTTAAATGTCAAGAGTGCAATAGGTGTTACCTAGGCCAAACAGGACGGAATCTCAAAACAAGATTCACGGAACATAATGCATCTTGGAGGTTAAAGAATGAAATATTAGACTTTGCTAAACATTTTTTAGAAACAGGCCATCCATTTCCCGATATTAATTGTTTATCAATACTCCATACGGCGGCACTAAACAATCAAAACTTAATTTGTTATAATCTATAGAAATTTACAGATATTCAAAGAACCATAATATAAATTTTCTAAATAGTCAAGTAGACGTCGGAAATTCCGTCCTTTACCAACTTTTGTAGCACCTAATATACTAACATCTTTTCATTATATAATAAATAAACACAAAAAATCTGTTTTTGTCTCAGTTAAGGTAGTTCACTCGTAAATCCACTTTTCTTAAGAATATGATGTTAATCTAAATGTTTTTCACTTAATTAAAAAAAAAAAAACGACAAATTGTGAAGCGAGATATTGATAATTAAATTGCACGTAATTAACATGCAATAGGTCAATGAAGTATAAAAAAGGCATAGTTTCGTGTATATCTTAACAACCAGTCTTATGATTTTTTCTTAAAATTTTAGTAAACAAAAAATTAAAAAAATTTTGAAATAAAAATAATTTTTTTTTATCAATTTGTTAAAAATATATAAATATTTAAAGTTGATATTTTTTTAAAAGAATAACCGCGTAGTGAGGGACAGATATCACAATTCGACAGTGCTGTATATCGTCATACTTTACGCGCCAACATTCAAACAGCATTTAAAAGAGTTAACTTTTAAACAGAAATTCGTTTGTAGGTTAAATAATTTTTCGAATAAACACAATATATTTATCAGCTTTATCTTTAATTATCAAACAAAAATATTATATGTATTAATTAAAAATTTGAATTTGTGTCTTAATATTTATTCTTTTTTCTTTAGTATTTAAAAGATTTATATTTAAACAAAAATATGTTTGTAGGTTCAATAATTTTTTGACAATATTTTAAATTAATATTATGTTTATTTATCAACCTTGTTACATATCAACTGATAACAATATTAAATATATATTAAAAAAAAACGGTTTTATAAATTTTCTCGGCAAAACTAAATAAATAATTAATGACACTAATGATAACTATTTGTAAAGTAATTAATTACTTTATTTAATACTCTCGTATCTTTGGTTACACGTGGTTTCCCATTACACAAGTCTGCAAAAAAAAAATTGAGAGCTGTTTTGGTTTTTTTGCATAATTCTTATGTTTTTGGGTGTACTGAATCCGAAAATGACTTTCATTTTGTCATAGAACGTCACGTTTTCTGACAATGTAGGTATCTATGTTAAACAAGTTATCGTCTTAAAATAAAAGATAAAAGACTAAAAAAAATTTTTTAAATTTATAATTATGTAACAAAACTTATTTTTTTATCTAAAATACATTCATTACTAAGCACTAAACACATTTCTTTTTCCAGTGAGACTCCTTTTGGTACATTTTCGCTTGTAGGAAACATCTGGAAGGTCTCTCTGAAGCATCCAGCATGTCGGAATGACCGACAGGAATGGAAGCACAGAAACCGCCATTGTGAAGCAGAACTGCTTTAAAGCTTCTTTTTGAAGAATCTATGAAAATACGCCACTGTGCTGGGTCGTATGAGATCTTAAATGTATCCATCAAACCTTCAATATTGGTACAACAAACCAACTCGTCCTCTTGGGCAAAGTAGGAAGTGAACTGCTTCTCACGATATCTAAACCAGGAGGAGGACACTCCCGGCAAAAGTAAGTTCCTGCTTTTGAGCCTTGATCCAAGCAACTCAGCAGCGTTTTTGGGAAGATTCAAGTCTCTTACCAAATCATTTAGCTCGCCCTGGGAAAACAATTTCGGACTGCTGTCATCTTCAAATTGAAAACTTGACTTGTCATCGGGTTCAGGTACAGCACCATCTTCGTCAGAACTCTTCCAAGGTAGCAGGGGCCTTGGGCACTGGTATTTCGGTCCCATGAGGGATGGGACGAATAGCTGATTGCAGATTGGGGTATGAAATGGACCGCTTCCATTTTGAATTATACCCTTTCACATTACACGAACAAAAGTAACAATCATCACTATGGTTCTTTTGCTCGCGCCATACCATAGGAATCGCATATCGGAAAGCTTTTTTCTTGCCCTTAAACCAATTTCGAAGGTCTTCAACACATCGTTTGCAGACTTTATGAGGTGCCCAAACTTTATCCTGATGTCCACGTTTTAAGCCAAAATACGTGAAGTATACTTTTTTTTACAAAGTCCGTAATATTAAGTTGTTGCTTTAATACCATATATTCGCCACAAATATAACAGAAACTGTCAGACGAATTCACACACTTCTGCACAGATGACATTGCACTATATTGAACCAAGATCTATAAAACAATGACGAGTTAACACGTTATTGTACCGCGCCACTTTCTACACTATCGGAGCGCGCACGTTCTGGTTACAACGTTTATGTTTGTTAATTTAGCTCACACAGGGCGTTCTTTATTTAGAAAGTAATGATAGTTATGGCCTGTATACATTTAAAAACAGTAATCAAAATAAAATTGTACCTATTTATTTATGACTTCAAGTTAGCCCAAAAAAAACCCTTTATTATAATAAAAATTTTGCGTTTTGCAAAATAACCTGACGTTCTGGAATTTTTTGAGTATTTTTTCAGTTTTCAGAACACCTAAATACATAGAAATCAGTTGAAAACATCCAGACAGCATTTTTGTTGCAGACCTGTGTTATCTTTTCGACTAGATAATAATTGTACTATTCCTGTAGAACTCCAATTTATCATAAGAACTTTTTAGATCTTCCAAAAGATGCAATTTAATCTTTTAATCATAAGATCTGATATAACACTTTTTAAAATTAAAGATGGCAATATTAGTTTTTTCTTGACGCATTCTTTATACGCTACGTAATTTGTAATTACGACCTAAACGTTTCTCATGAGTTATCTTTTCTAGTGAAAGGACTTTCTTGCACAGACAATACTTTAATTTTTTTTCTAACTCATCTAACTCGATCCCTCGACCACTACACAGGTTAGGCTCTTCAGTTTTTAATTTTTTTGCGTCATTCATTCCCGAAATACTTTTTTTGCGTTTATTGATGCGCTTTTCCTTATTATATTTTTTTTATATTAAAACATAAGTAACATGGTTTAAAGGATAAACATACACAAAGTATAATAAATATAACCTATAAAAACGTTACTTCTATAGAGCATTCGGTATACGCATTGGCAGCGTTGCCACATTTATTTTCATTAAAAGTGTGATGGTATTAGTGTGTCTGCATATGAAAGTTTCTATCTATCAATACAGTCTCCGACAAAAATAAAATACTATGCCATTGAGAATTTTAAACTTTTTGTATTTACTGTCGGATTATACTTTTGGCTTCGTTATCACGAGTGAACTACCTTAAGCGTTTAAAAATGTAGTTGTACTACGTACGTACGCTCTCAACATTCTCATGCGAAGTTCGAGACTGAGACTTATTCGATGGAAAAATTTATTCATATTTATGAATGTCACTCGGGCTTGCTCAATTTTAGAATATATCTCCTTTCTTGGATCTCTCTTTTCATTTATATTAGTTCCCAAATATTTAAATCTGAATACCAGTTCTAGGGCTCTGTCCTTGATTTCGAGAGATTCAGGTGGTAGATTTTTTTTCGCTATTACCATCGACTTTTTTGCCTTTTAATATTCATAATTAATCCAAATCTTTCGCTAGCTGATACGACTCGATCGATCAGTTGCTGGAGATCTTTGATATTATTTGCTAATAGAACAATATCATCATTAAGATAGATTAGGACTGTTAAAACCTCACGTCTAGTAAAATTGCTATTTTTACTACCCTTACTATATCAGGAAAAACATAGTCTTCTATTTCGGTCGGTTTGTCAGTCTGTCTGCCGATTTGTCTAACTGTTTACATGATGAGACTAAGAAATGAGGTCTCCATTTTAAATTTGGTACTAATTGAAGCTGGAAGGCAACCTATAATTTTCAGACCATATCGATAAATAAGTAAGATACAAATCTTAGCAACGTTTTGTAGATTTCTACCACAAATATTTAAAAATCAGTATAAACTATTAAAAATGAACCAAGTCCATTTTTCAGCAGATATTGTCTATTCCGTCATCCGTCAATTCATCTCAGAATCCGCTTCGTCATGTCACGGCTCTTCAGCTGAAAAAGAGAACAAAACTTAAATCACCTATCGCAGTACTAGCGTAAGGAATAAATAAGACTCCCTTAATTTTGCACCTTTAGCTGACGCAGGTCAAGTTTTTATTAATTTTTGATAATTCACAGCCCCACAAGAAAAAAAATTGGGGTATACTTTTGATGCGATATATCAGATCCGTAGTATTTTTGCTCGCTGATCACGAATCTGACGTCAGAATATCGCCATCACATCTCAATTTTTTTCTAACCTCAAAAAATAGGTAAAAATTAGTAAAAATTAAGAAAAATATACTCCTAAAAAATTGATTCAAGCTTTTTCATGAATCCAAAGATGTATTAATATGTATTCGGACACGCTAAGCTAATATTCATCGGTTGGATTAAGCCATACAGTTCTGTTTTCTTTCTAACCTCAATAAATCAGACAGATATAGTGCTTCTCGAATGCAAAAACGAATTCAAATTAAAATTCAATCGATTCTTACCAAATTTGGTACACGGGGGTTTTTTGGGTTGCTGATCATGAATCTGAGGTCGGATTTCCAAAATTCAAAATGGCGGATCCAAGATGGGGGACAAAATTTTTGAAAACCAACCGATTCCTACCAAATTTGGTATACAGTTGGGGGAATCCTCAAACCTGATACTCTTAAACCCTAAACCCTGAAACCTTAGACTCCCACACCCTGTAACCTCAAAAAATAGACCTCAAAAAATAGTCTCCATTCTTCAGGATCGTATGAGTTATTTTGAAATTCATCCATTAGACCTTTCACATCGGTACAATATGAAAGTGACAATTCCTCGTCCACTGTGAAATATTTTCGAAATTCTTCATCTCTGTTTCTATAATAAGAAATCGTAGCTTCTGGCTTAAGTAAATGTCTTTTCTTTAAAATGGAAGCAAGATGCTCTGAACCATCTTTGGATAAGCCTAAATCTCTGACTAGATCACTAAGTTCTGACTGTGATACGAGTATTGGTTCTGGTTTACGGTTGCATGGTAGAAATTCTTTATCTGTGTCACTAGTATATGGTAGGTTGTCACTAGAACATTCATTAGTAACAGTGTTTGAATCTTTTTCGAGAGTCTCAATGTTTTCGGCATGAACTGATAAGGTAAAATCATTTGTTTCCATAACATCAGCATCAAGTGGTTCAGGAGGCGGAATTAGTTTAGTTGGTCTTGTTACTGTCGAAACATCGTTATAAGTAATAGTGCTTTTCTTTTTTCGGTTATGCCTAGATACAAAATTCATATAAAAGTAGCAATCATTTTCACTGTATGGTCTATTCCATATTGCTGGTCTGGAATCTTTAATCGCCTTCTTATTGATGTACAACATTATTTTGCAAGAACTGCAAATGATGTGAGGAACCCAATCTGTATCCTGGTGCTGTATTTCAATGTTAAAACAATCCTTATATAAGGTTTTAATCTTATCCGTTATCGGTGACCCCATTTTACTCAATACGTGTTGACAGCAAATATAACAAAATGAATCACTGTTTTTATCGCACTTATGAAAAGTCCTTGTACCGTGAGACCGTTTTCTTGTAGCATTATACTCTACATGAGCCAAGTCACCCACACATGAAGAGCTACGGTCGCTGGATGACGACGGCTGCGGGCCCGCTTTCCCACCCTGACCAACCGCCGATACTGGGTTTCCGAGTCCCTGCATCGTAATTCTCTTTCTTCTACCTGCCATGACGGCATCTAAGCCGTTATCCAGGGACTCTGCCGGCTAGTGGAGTAACACCGTTGCCCACCGTCACCACGTGGAGGTGCCCTGGATGCAGGTAGAAGAATAAAAATCGACCGATGAATTTTCTCGGCGTTCAAAATGGCGCGAAAACATCTGCCATCTTGAATTTTGCAAATCCAACCTCAGATTCGCGATCAGTGACCCAAAAAATCCCCGTGTACCAAATTTGGTAAGGATCGGTTGAATTTTAATTTGAATTCGTTTTTGCATTCGAGAAGCACTATATCTGTCTGATTTATTGAGGTTAGAAAGAAAACAGAACTGTATGGCTCAATCCAACCGATGAATATTAGCTTAGCGTGTCCGAATACATATTAATACATCTTTGGATTCGTGAAAAAGCTTGAATCAATTTTTTAAGAGTATATTTTTCTTAATTTTGACTAATTTTTACCTATTTTTTTGAGGTTAGAAAAAAATTGAGATGTGATGGCGATATTCTGACGTCAGATTCGTGATCAGCGGGCAAAAATACTACGGATCTGATATATCGCATCAAAAGTATACCCCACTTTTTTTTTGTGGGGCTGTGTACTGATATTGATTTTTAAATAGGGTAGAACCCTACAAAGCGCTTCCAAGTGATAATTGTAAATTGTAAGCAACTTACTAAACAATTCCTTTATCGGCCTGTGGTCTTGAACAGTCCCCGACAGAGGGCGGTTACTCCTTCAAATAGCTTAGCTTAGGTGTGAATTTCTTGTATCTTACTTATTCTTTACTCTTTATACTGTGATAAATACTGTAAGTTTTATTATCTTTTTCCGTCGATCCTAACTCAGCTGAAGAGCCTTCATAGAGTCAAACATACAATTTTTTCCAGCAAAGACAAAGGTAAAAAATAATAACTAACATAAAAAAATCGCGATAACGTATCTGCGAATCTTTACAAAAGTATATTTAGTGTCAGTTAACAAAGTAATTAAGTCATTTTATTGTTAAAATGTACTGTCACAAAGTAACGGACCAATAAACTCTGTTTTATTTTTATTTTACTATATTTTTAGATACCCTGTTATACCTTAAGTTAAACAATACGGGGATAATTTGTCCAATATGTCATCAAAACTGTGAGGTCCACCTTTATTACGAACGAGAGGTGTTAGATGACTATTATTTTGCTGTTGGTCCTTCAATTCTCGAAATGTCTGTAGTATTTCCTGACAAAATATACTTCAGGGATTTAATTTATTCACATCTTGATCTAATGGGTAAGTATTTGGTGATTTATTTGCAATAAGCTCCGTAAAACTGGGTGAGTAGTGTTGCAGGAGTAATTGAGGCTGAAGAATCAAGAATGGCTTAAATTGATACTAAAAAAGATGATGTTAGGGCTAAACCTCCATCTAGCTTATTTAAACTTAATATTTTGACTGAACGTAGCCAGTGTATACGTATATTAAATCATGTTTCAAGAATCATATCGGTATGTTCAGGTGTCCCGCAGGGTTCACACTGTGGGCCTCTCCTTTTTAATTTGTTCATTAATGATATTGGTGAGATGTTCAACAATTCTGAATATCTTTTATTTGCGAATGACTTCAAATTGTATAGAGGAATAGAAAGTGTAAATGATGTTACGCGTCTGCAGGTAGATCTGAATCGACTCTATCACTGGTCAGAAAGAAATGGCTTAAGTCTAAATGTTAAAAAGTGTTTCTGCATTTTCTTTGGTAGGAAGCGGAATATTGAGCGTCATTGGTATAGTTTGAACGGCGCCCTGCTTGAGTCGGTGTCGGAGATTCGTGACTGGGGCGTGCTTACTTAACTTAATTTTCGTGGCCATATTAATAATATTCTGAGACTGGGTTTCAGAAATCTTGGTTTTGTTACCAGATATAGTAAGCAATTGTCGGCTAGCACGTTAAGAGTGTTGTATTTTTCAATGGTCCGCTCTGGTTTGGAGTATGCCTCGATAGTGTGGTCACCATCTTACCAGTGCCATATTGCTGAGATTGAGTCAGTGCAGCGTAGATTTCTACAAACTTTAGCTTTTAAAGCTGGAATAAATATTCATAAGGATGCAAGTTTTCATATTGACTATGGGGTGATTATGAACGCTTTTGGTGTGGCTACTTTGGAGAAGCGTAGGGATCTTGCAGATGTTTTATTCCTATATAAACTCTTGAATGGCTTTCTTTCCTGTCCACCACTTTTGGAGAGCATCCAACTTAATACTATTCATAGTACTCGTACTGCTCAGTATTCCATTTCACAGTGCTAATTATGGCTATTACAGTCCTCTCACGAGAATGTGCTGATTATTTAATACATACAGCCTTGATCCCTTCAGTTGTAGTTTTAGCGAATTTAAAACGCTTGTAAGCGCGATCGGGATCTGAGGTGTTAAACTGTTGTAATGCTTGTTTTTTTTTCTCCTTTTTCTCGTTATGAATTAATATATGTGTATTGTGTTTTAACATTATTTTGTTTTTATATTACTATTGTAATTTTGTTTTTATTTTACTACTGTAATTGGCTTGTCCGTTAAAATAAATAAATAAAAATAAAAATAAAAAATAGATATTTTGAAGTATTCTAAATTTTAAAATTATGTATGTATTTATTTGTATCTTGTTCGGTACTTTCTCATTTTAAAATGGATTCTAGATTCTAGCTAAACGAATCTTAGAAACTGCTGTTCGAAAAATATCACCCGAAGCACATCCAAACCACCTTTGCATGTACTTCAGTTAAGAATTTTCTCGTTCTCCGATGGATCAATAACACAGCCCCACAAAAAAAAAAGTGGGGTATACTATTGATGCGATATATCAGATCTTTAGTATTTTTGCCCGCTGATCACGAATCTGACGTCAGAATATCGCCATCACATCTCAATTTTTTTCTAACCTCAAAAAATAGGTAAAAATTAGTAAAAATTAAGGAAAATATACTCCGAAAAAATTGATTCAAGCTTTTTCATGAATCCAAAGATGTATTAATATGTATTCGGACACGCTAAGCTAATATTCTTTGGTTGAATTAAGCCATACAGTTCTGTTTTCTTTCTAACCTCAATAAATCAGACAGATATAGTGCTTCTCGAATGCAAAAACGAATTCAAATTAAAATTCAACCGATTCTTACCAAATTTGGTACACGGGGGTTTTTTGGGTTGCTGATCATGAATCTGAGGTCGGATTTGCAAAATTCAAAATGGCGGATCCAAGATGGCGGACAAAATTTTTGAAAACCAACCGATTCCTACCAAATTTGGTATACAGTTGGGGAATCCTCAAACCTGATACTTTTAAAACCCTAAACTCTGAAACCTTAGACTCTCACACACCCTGTAACCTCAAAAAATAGACCTCAATAACCCTGTAACTTTAAAAATGAGACCCAATAAACTCAAAACCAGGACTTTTAAACCATATACTCTCAAATAGTAGACCCTTAAGCCCTAGAATTGCGAAGGTTAGACCCGCGCCTAACTTTCCTTTTTTTGGCTGTATCTTGTTCTTTTTTCCGCGAATGACCTATTCAAAGGCTTTCTGCCCAAACGCTTTTGAGGACTTGTTCCTCTTTTTAGCGACCAGCAATAGTCCGCTAGCATATGGTCATCCCATCGTCCTTGATACCGATTTTCTATGATTTTCAGATCTTGGTGAAAACGTTCCCCTTGCTCCTCACTGTAGTCACCAAGATTATCTGGGAAATCATCGATGTGGGAGTCCAGGAAATGTAATTTTAGTTTCATTAAGCAACCTAATGTTTGAAAATTTTTTACCATTTTCTCGACTATTTCTTTGTACTTAGGACTTTTATTATTTCCCAAAAAGTTTGTTGCGACTTCTTTAAAACTAAGCCAAGCAGCTTTTTCAACTTTATTCATTTTAGTAACAAATAATGAATCTAGAAACAATTTTCTTATTTGTGGCCCGTCAAATACGCCTGCCTTAATTTTAGCTTCAGAAAATTTCGGAAATTTTTTATGCAAATATTTGAAACATGGGCCGTTTGTATCTAATGCTCTCGTGAATTGCTTCATAAGTCCAAGCTTAATGTGAAGCGGGGAAATAAGAACTTTTCCTGGATCTACCAATGGTGGAAACAATACATTATTTTCACCAGGAGTGAACGATTCTCTTGTTGGCCAAATTTTTTTCTTATAATGACGTTCCCTGTCTCTGCTATTCCACAGACATTTATAATAGGGATAAAGTGTAAACCCTGACTGTTGGCCAAGCAATATTGTTACAATTTTCAGATCTCCACAAATTTTCCAGTTATGATCAGCATATTTTATTTTTATCAAAAGCTGCTTCATTTTTTCATATTGCTCTTCCATTACTGTGGAATGAGCAATCGGAATGAGAGCGTAAACGTTGGTATTATGCAGCAAAACTGCCTTAATGCTCCGTTTAGAAGAATCAATGAACAGTCTCCATTCTTCAGGATCGTATGTTATTTTGAAATTCATCCATTAGACCTTTTACATAGGTACAATATGAAAGTGACAATTTCTCGTCCATTGTGAAATATTTTTGAAATTCTTCATCTCTGTTTCTATAATAAGAAATCGTAGCTTCTGGCTTAAGTAAATGTCTTTTTTTAAAAAGGAAGCAAGATGCTCTGAACCATCTTTGGATAAGCCTAAATCTCTGACTAGTTCACTAAGTTCTGACTGTGATACGAGTATTGGTTCTGGTTTACGGTTGTATGGTAGAAATTCTTTATCTGTGTCACTAGTATATGATAGGTTGTCACTAGAACATTCATTAGTAACAGTGTTTGAATCTTTTTCGACAGTCTCAATGTTTTCGGCATGAACTGATAAGGTGAAATCATTTGTTTTCATAACATCAGCATCAAGTGGTTCAGGAGGCGAAATTAGTTTAGTTGGTCTTGTTACTGTCGAAACATCGTTATAAGTAATAGTGCTTTTATTTTTTCGGTTATGCCTAGATACAACATTCATACAAAAGTAGCAATCATTTTCACTGTATGGTCTATTCCATATTGCTGGTCTGGAATATTTAATCGCCTTCTTATTGATGTACAACATTATTTTGCAAGAACTGCAAATGATGTGGGGAACCCAATCTGTATCCTGGTGCTGTATTTCAATGTTAAAAACAATCCTTATATAAGGTTTTAATATTATCCGTTATCGGTGACCCCATTTTACTCAATACGTGTTGACAGCAAATATAACAAAATGAATCACTGTTTTTATCGCACTTATGAAAAGTCCTTGTACCGTGAGACCGTTTTCTTGTAGCATTATACTCTACATGAGCCAAGTCACCCACACATGAAGAGCTACGGTCGCTGGATTACGACGGCTGCGGGCCCGCTTTCCCACCCTGACCAACCGCCGATACTGGGTTTCCGAGTCCCTGCATCGTAATTCTCTTTCTTCTACCTGCCATGACGGCATCTAAGTCGTTATCCAGGGACTCTGCCGGCTAGTGGAGTAACACCGTTGCCCACCGTCACTACGTGGAGGTGCCCTGGATGCAGGTAGAAGAATAAAAATCGACTGATGAATTTTCTCTGCGTTCAAAATGGCGCGAAAACATCTGCCATCTTGAATTTTGCAAATCCAACCTCAGATTCGTGATCAGCGACCCAAAAAATCCCCATGTACCAAATTTGGTAAGGATCGGTTGAATTTTAATTTGAAGCACTATATCTGTCTGATTTATTGAGGTTAGAAAGAAAACAGAACTGTATGGCTCAATCCAACCGATGAATATTAGCTTAGCGTGTCCGAATACATATTAATACATCTTTGGATTCATGAAAAAGCTTGAATCAATTTTTTAGGAGTATATTTTTCTTAATTTTTACTAATTTTTACCTATTTTTTGAGGTTAGAAAAAAATTGAGATGTGATGGCGATATTCTGACGTCAGATTCGTGATCAGCGGGCAAAAATACTACGGATCAGATATATCGCATCAAAAGTATACCCCACTTTTTTTTTTGTGGGGCTGTGTAATCAAGCGTAGCAATTCTTATTTTGGGCCCCTTATTATATGTCCGAGGTATTGAATTTTTCTTATTTTTACGATTACACTGATAAGTTGTAACTTTGTCGTGCCACATAGACTTTTATGATATTTTTTACTCTAATAGGTGGTTGGCAGTAAAAACAAACAATAAAAAAAAAATCTGTTAGCCAAGAATTTTGTTCTCTTAAGTAATTTAAAATATTTCAAAAAATAATGACCTCCTAAACCAAAAATGGAAAAAAGTTTTATTATGAAGTTACGATCTAAGATTTTCTAGCAAATTTAGATCCTGGTTGGCCCCTTTTGATTGTCCAGCAGTAATCTGCCAACATATTTGGATTTCATTTGCCCTGGTAACGTTTTTCCATCTTAGAAATGTCCTGATGGAACCTTTCTCCGTGCTCATCGCTCACAGTCCCCTAATTCTGAGGAAAAAAATCCAGGCGTGAGTCTAAAAAATGAATCTTGAGTGACATGTTGCAACCCAATGCTTGATAAGCTAACAATAGCTCGCTAACCATCTCTCTGTAGCTCTAACTCTTATAGTTACCCAAAAAGTTTGCAAAAACATTCTTAAAAGATTTCCATGCTGGTTTTTCTAAATCGCTCAATTTTTCTTCGAATACCGGATCTTTTATTAACTCCCTGATTTGAGGTCCTACGAAAATACCCTCTTTTATCTTTACATCATTTATTTTCGGGGAATTTTTCTTTTAGACACAAAAAATCCACTCCTATTGCGATCCATTGCCTTTACAAAATTTTTGATCAGGCCCAATTTGATATGCAATGGTGGAAGAAGTAATTCAGATGGCTCTACAAGGGGTAAATACATCACATTTTTTTGTCCAGGAATTAAGGATGCACGCGTAGGCCATATTTTTTTATGATATAGTGGTGTGTTCTGTCTCGACTGTCCCATTCACATAAAAAGCAGCAGAATTTAGTATAACCCAGCTGAAGTCCGAGTAATAGGGCAACAACTTTTAAATCGCCACAGATTTTGAAAGAATATGTACTGTACTTGATATCTTCAAGTAATAACTTCATGTTTTCATAAGTGTCTTTCATATTAGCAGCGTGGGCCAGAGGAACAGAAGGAAGTATATTTCCGTTATGCAGTAACACTGCTTTTAGACTTGTTTTAGAAGAGTCAATGAATAAACGCCACTAGGAGGGATCAAAATCGATTTGCAAAATCTTCATAATCCCATTTATATCATTACAATACACAAAGTCTCCGTCTTGAGAACAGTATGATCTGAAGTGTTGATCACGATTTCAAAAATAGCTGATTTTAGTTTCATGATGTAGCAAATTCCATCCTTTTCATCGAGATCCTAATAGTTTTGAGTGCTTTTTTTGACAACCAAATCGTTGAGGTCTCCTTGAGTTATCAAGTGTTGCTTGGTTAGAATTTCTTCAAACTCAGAGTCATTGTCCCCATCAACACATTGGCTTGAAGTGGAGGATTGTGTATCGTCAATCTCAACGGACGCAGATGCAACCGGTATGGTCTCATGGCTAAAGGTAAATTAGGGTAAATAACTGTGTGCTTTTTCTTGAAATTTATACCATTTAAGTCAGTAAGGCAAAAATAGCAGTCCGAAATGTGATCTCTTGGTTCGGTCCAAATCATGGGTACAGCAAACGGCATATGACGGGATCCTGTCTTCCAATCGGTTAAATTCTTCACACGCGTTATGCAACAAATATAAGGGGCCCAGGATTTGTCTTGATGGGCCACAGCGAAACCAAAATACCGGTGATAACTCTCCAAGACTAGTTTTGTGAAATTTCGTCTTTGTTTTTTAAAAGTCGGTTCACCACAAATATAACAAAAAGAGTAAGGATCGTTACTACACTTTCTCGAGATGTTGAGGCAGTTAATAAATCACAATATTTTGATGAAATCATAGACAAATAGTTTTATGACTATTTCTTCGCGAACGTTCCTTTGCTTTTATTGCTGTACCACTAGTTATAAGTATCACCGTATCACAAGAAAACTGAGGCTAATTGAAACAAAACAACTGCAGTTTAATAATGAGGGTAGTTAGCTAAAACAGTATTAGCTACCAAAGTTCGTGTGGCATGATTAGTGTTGACCAGTCTTATTAGTAATTCTATCGCTTTATTTATTCTTACTAGTACTCCTGTGTTTTTATTCTTTGTACCCAGGAGATGTGACAAAAGGCGTCTATAAATGTACTTTTCAAATGCTTCCAGACGTTCCCCTTAGCGAGGTTTAATCTCAAACTCACATCCATACAAGAACACGAGGAATACATGTGCTTTCACCATTCTCATTCGAAATTCGAGACTGAGACTTGTTCGATGGAAAAATTTTTTCATATTCATATATGTCACTCGGGCTTGCTCAATTTTAGAATATATCTCCTTTCTTGGATCTCGCGTTTCATTTATATTACCAGGTGTACAAGTATGAAATGCGGATTTCAGACAACAGATGTTGCACCAATGCAGTTTGTGCTATAAAAGATTTAACACTGTGCCATTTTGTTGTGTCATCAGCAAGTGTCAGACGCGCACGAGTGATAAATTGGAAAAGTGTGTGCATAGCGATGTGTTGTTGTGTTCAATATGTCGACATTTATACCGAACGAAGAGCATTCACGGAGAGTATGAATTTTTTGTTTTCATTTGAAGAAAACTGCTGTTGAATCATACCAATTACTTCGGGAAGCTTATGGTGAACATGCTCCATCGCAAGATACGTGTGAAAGATGATTTCGGCTTTTCAAAAGTGGTTACTTCGATGTTGCAGATAAGGAACATGGAAAACCGCCAAAAAAATACGAAGATGTGAAATTGCAAGCATTGTTGGACGAAGATGATTCGCAAACACAAAAACAACTCGCCGAGCAATTGGGCGTTAGTCATCAAGCTGTTTCCAATTGGCTACGAGAGATGGGAAAGATTTAGAAGAACGGTAGATGGGTACTACATGAGTTGAACGAAAGGCAAATGAAAAGGCACAAAAACACGTGTGATATTTTGCTCATTCGGTACAAAAGGAAGTCGTTTTTGCATCGTATAGTTACAGGGGATAAAAAGTGGATTTATTCTGAGAATCCCAATCGCAAAAAATCATGGGTAGACCCAGGCGCATCCACATCGACCGCAAGGCCGAATCGCTTTGGCAGAAAGACGATGCAGCGATTTAAGAACAACGTGAATCGCTTTTTCCGCACACATACCGCTCCTAGAGCGCTTTAGGGTCTTCCATGCAGCACGTGTGTTAGGCCCATAAAAAAAAAGTTGCTCTGTGTTTGCTGGGCGTGGTCTATTATGAGCTGATAAAACCTGGGGAAACGGTTAATACTAAAGGTTAGCAACAACAATTGACCGATTTAAACCGTTCGCTGCTTGAAAAAAGGCCAGAATACCGAAAGAGGCAACACAAAGTCATTTTTCTTCATGACAATGCTCCATCACATACGGCAAAACCAGTTCGCAACACGTTGGAAGCACTCAGCTGGGAAGTTCTACCCCATGCGGCTTACTCACCAGACTTGGCTCCTTCCGATTACCACTTGTTTGCATCGATGGGTCACTCACTTGCTGAGCAGCGCAATGGTTCGTCCGAAGATGTGAAAAAATGGCTCGATGAATGGTTCGCAGCAAAAGGGGAAGATTTTTACTGGCGTGGTATTCACAAATTGCTCGAAAGATGGGAAAAATGGGAAGCGATGAAGCATAATTTGAATAAAGCACTTTTTATCATTCTTCCGAATTTAACATGTTTTTTTAGAAAAAAATAATCTGCATTTCATACCTGTACACCTGGTAGTTCCCAAATATTTAAGTCTGAAGACCAGTTCTAGGGCGCTGTCCTTGATTTCGAGAGATTCAGGTGGTAGACTTTTTTTCGTTATTACCATCCATTTGTTGCTTTTTATATTCATAGTTAATCCAGATCTTTCGCTAACTGATACTACTCGATCGATCAGTTGCTGGAGATCTTTGATATTATTTGCTAATAGAACAATATCATCCGTGTAACTCTTTGTACTGCTCTCAGGTATTTCATTTCGACGGCTTGTATCTTGTTTTTCTGCTTGTCTGTTAGGGTCCATGATTCACATCTATATGTCAGGATTGTCCTAAAAATTGCCTTGAGCACTTTTATCTTTGTTTGTTTCGTCACGGAATTTATTATTTATTGCATAGGAAAATTTGTTCGTTTTTTCGATTCTGTCATTAATTTCTTTGTCTTGTTTTCCAATTTCATCCATTATCACTCCCAGATACTTATATTGTTCCACTTGTTGTATTTTATTCCCTTCTATGTAAATTTCTGTTTGTTGGTTTTCCATTGTCATTACTTTTGTTTTATCTATATTAATTTTCATACCTTCGTCCTTAAAACTCTTTGTTCCAAATATCGAGGTTTCCTTGTAATTGTCTCTCATTTTCCGCCACCAGCACAATATCATCAGCAAAATCCGCTTTAGATACTGCTATTCTTTTCAGCTTCCAGTATTCTATTGTCGTTCTTTTCACTTTTATTTCGCCAACCAACATAAATGGCCTTTAAAGGCTACAGAAAAAGCCTAACCATATTAATTAACTAAAACAAGTTAGCTAACTAACCCTGATAGGCGTTCTAGTAGTGGCTGAATAATATCTTAGGTTTTGTTGTATTCACTAAACTTAATATATATATATATATATATATATATATATATATATATATATATATATATATATATATATATATATATATATACAGTAATACCCCGCTTTACGCGAGGGATACGTTCCGAAAAAAATCGCGTTAACTGAAATTCGCGTATATCGAGGTTTATGATTAAACATAGTCAAAATTTAATACAAAAAAATACAAATCATTTTAATCAATCACTTTAATTCTAAGAACACTTTATGCAATACATACTCTTATTTTTTACGGAAAAATACATCTATTGTCTTTTGGGTAACGTTTTGTTTACGTTCTTGTAAAATACGTTCATAACACCCAACACTGTTTTTAATTGTTTGACACACGGTCAAGACACGGTCATCATTATTGTCTATACTCTGCAATATGTCCAAACCTGAATAAATTTTTGAAAGTGCATTTTGTATTTCCCCTGAAGATAAAACTTTCTCTTCTACTTGTTCTTCCTCATCGTAGATAGGATTATTCTGTAACTCGATCAGATCTTCATTGCTAATAGGATCGTCGTGCGTTGCTACAAGTTCTACGAGATCTTCTACCGTGACATCTTCAAGTTCAGACCCCTCAATCATTGCAGCAATGTCTTCAAGCACTTGTCTCTGCATCTGGACAATTCTTCTAGGTGCTTCCACTACATCTGGCCAAAGATTACGCCACACCCCATTCATACAACTCATTTTAACTTCCTTCCAAGCCTCTTCTATGTTGTGAATAGACTTCATAATGTTGTATGACTTCCACCACTCTCGCATAGACTGTCTTCCTTCCCCGTCAGTTTCATGAATTAGTTGGCTAAAAGTGCGGCGATGGTAATAAGCTTTGAAGTTTGCTATTGCTCCCTGGTCCATAGGTTGTAATATTGACGTAGTGTTTGGTGGAAGGAACTTTACGTACACTTTTAAGTCTCTGGGCGTATCAAGTGAGGTTGGATGTCCTGGGGCATTGTCTAAGAGTAATATAACTTTAGGTTCAAGCCCATTTCTGTCACAGTATGATTTGACTGATGGGCAAAAACTATTAGAATACCATTCTTGAAAAATTTCCCGTGTAACCCACGCCTTTCTGTTTGATCGCCACACAACTGGTAGACTTGTCTTGTCTGTGCCTCGCATTGCACGGGGTGTTTCTGAATGGTACACTAGTAAAGGTTTCAGTTTGAAATCACCAGTGGCATTACCACCCAGCAGAAGTGTTAGTCGATCTTTCGCAGCTTTGAAACCACTGGCTTGACGTTCTTCCTTAGAAATGAATGTTCGAGATGGCATTTTTTTCCAGTAAAGTGCGGTCTCATCAACATTGAAGATGAGACAAGCAGGAATTTTCTCTCGTCTAACGAAGTCTTGAAACTTGTCTGGAAACTCAGCTGCAGCTTGAATGTCCGCGCTGGCCGCCTCGCCTGTTATGTGGATATTGTGAAGATTAGAACGCTGCTTGAACCGATGGAACCAGCCTCTGCTGGCAGCAAAAGTCGGAGTGGCACTCCCTTCTCCTTCTTTTGTTTTCAGCATCTCATACAAAGATTTTGCTTTTGTGCATATGAGATCTTGACTTAGTGGTGTGTTCTTCTTATTCAAATCTTCGATCCAGACTGACAGTAATTTCTCCATTCTTTCTAAGATAGATGATCTCGAACGAGAAAGTTTTGTTGCACTTATAGGTGTTGAACCTTCGCTGGAGATTTTAATTTTTTCCCGATTTTTATAAATCGTTCTCACAGTCGATTCTGAGAGTCCAAAATCTCTCCCAACAATTGTTGCTTTGCCTCCATTTTCCATTCTTCTTAACACTTTCATCTTCAATTCCAAAGTGACGCTTTTACGCTCTTTTTTCTTTACAGGCGGCATTTTTAACGTAGGGTTAAATTATGTATGTATGTATCTCCAATAAATATTAAAACAAAACTGCCAGCCGACCGAACTAACATTACGGAACAAATGAACACACGAAACGAACGAGGAAATCCCCATAGAACAAAGTCGAAGGACAGGGAATTCCCAATTCTTCAAAGAGAATATTCAGAGAAAGCGGGGATCCCCCCGCGACCATAGAGAAGTTAATGACTACATGAGCGCGAAATTTGAAATTCGCGTTATAGTGAAACCGCGCGTAACGGGGGGTCGCGCTAAGCGGGGTATTACTGTATATATATATATATATATATATATATATATATATATATATATATATATATATATATATATATATATAATGTAAGGAGAAAATGTAAAACCAAATTTTTTCAAATAACAAAGAACTTTTTGAATTTCGAATATGGCAAAACGCATCCTAAGATGGACTAACGGATGAGAGAACAGTGAAAAACTGATAAAAATTGACTTTATCCAATTTTAGTAGTTTATATTGATTTTTAGTACCGCTATATTTTGTAAATTTTCTTTTGAAAATTGTGATTTTTCATAATTTCCAGCTTTAATGGAGGTAAAAGGTAGAGAAAAAGTTAGGTTTCAGTTGCAAATATCTTTGAAACCATACCTCTTCTCAACTTTTTTTTATACTTTATATCTTACCATGAAGTAACTATCATTTAATATATCGACTTGTAGTCCTTGAATTAAGGTATTCTGGGTGAGAGATATCTATTATTATAGTTATAATGATCAGATAAGCGTGTGAAATTATTCTGAGTCTGCTAAGCTGCTGTTTAAGAAATGTACCCCGAAAAATTGAAGATCATGATTTTTTTTAGCATTATTAATTGCTTGCTGTCAATTGCTAGAGCTGAATTTAAATTTTATGTTTCCCACTAGTCGCTTTGAAGAAATGAGTCTTCAAGAAAATTTGTATCTCCAGAATCTGTACGAAAGACGACAAAAAAATAAAGTATTTAAATTCAAGTTCCACATATTTTGAATTTAGATGCACAAATTTAATATCCTATTTATAATTAAAAAATTTGGACTTCTCGACTTTTGAGCATCGATGCATATGTGACTGAATCTTATGATATTTCCTTAAATACCTTAAATTTAGGGTCTTATAAATTGATGGATTATATTTATTTATATATTATTACTGCACCTTAATTGTCGTTCTTTTAAAAATATGAATAGGGGATTAATCCTTCTTATCAGCAGGAAGACTATTCTTACTAGGATTAATACAACATTTTTACAATTATTATTTCAAAAGTTATTAAACTAATTTAATGTACATTGAGATTTTTATTTTACTTGCAGTACAAATTGGAGGGATATTCAGCTTATTTCTAGGATGTAGCCTCCTCAGCTTTATCGAAATGGGATATTTCCTGGTATTTAAAATATTTTGTGGAACCGCAAAAGAAATAAAGGAAGCAAAAGATAATAAAAATACATATAATAATACTGTTACTAAAAATTTGTTTTCACGGTCTCAAAAATTGTAAAGTAATATTATATTAGTTATACATTATAAAACATAAACTAGTAGATTTATTAAAACCTAAAGTAGCTTAGAAAGTCGAGGACTCGTCATCAACAAAATATTAACTTTCTTTTTTATGCGCATAGCACAGGTGCTGCAGGGACATCCCTAAAGCGATACAAGAGCAACAAGTGTGCGAGAAAAATGATACACGTTGCTAGGGAGTTCTGGGTCTCCAATTAGACGAACAGCTCTCTTCTAAATAGAATTTAACAAATACAGTGTATATTTGGGAGCAGAGCTCCAAACATGGGGGCAGTATCCCATCGTTGGTAGAATTTGTGCTTTATCTTCTTCTTCTTCTTCGGATACTATGACCGTTTAACGTGTCTCTTCGGGTACCATGACCGGCTAACATGTTGATGATGATCGTTTTATTGACAGCCGCTCGGAAGAGTTGAATCGTAAATTTACCGTACCACTGCTTCAAATTTTTCAGCCACGATGTTCTCCTTCTCCCTGGATCACGTCTGCCTGGAATCTTTCCCTTTATAATCAGATGCAAGATTTCGTATTATTATGGATGTCTCCTAATGTGGCCAAAACATTCTAATTTTCGTCACTCGATGGTTGTGACCACCTCCAAGTCCCCACATCTCGAATGTCTCCAGACGTTTAAGCATTGCTTATTTAACGTCCACGTTTCCATGCCGTACAAAAGAACTGGCAAGACATAGCATCCCAGGTTTCAATGATAGATTTTTTTGTTCTTCATAAATGCGGCTTGGGTCTTCTCTATTCGAATTTTGACTTCCACAGTCGAGTCTTAGTGGTCGTTGATATTGATAATGAGATACATCAATTTATCAACTCTCTCTATCATTGTGCCACTGACTATAATACTACCATCTTCAATATTAGATTCCTTGCTTATAATCATATATTTTGTTTTATTGCTATTGAATCTTAAACCAAATTGAGTATAAGTGCCAGTTATTTTATCCATAAGTTTTTGTAGATCTTTTCCGTTATTAGTGCTAATTAACGTATCAACGGCGTATCGGATGTTATTTATGTTAACGCCGTTAATGTTAATTCCTTCAGTGCTAACAGTGAGTTCTTCATTGAATATCACCTCCGAATAGAGGTTGAATCAAGGGCGATACAATACAACCCTGATCCACTCCCCGCTTAATTTTAATTTCATCCGAGAGCGGATGATCCAACCGTACTTCAGCTGGCTGATGTCAGTACAAATTGACGATGATTCCAATGCCATTGTCTTCTATATCGGTCGTTTTTAAAATCTTTAGAAGTGTTTCGTGGCGTACCTTGTCAAAGGCTTTTTTACAGTCAATTAAACAAAGGAACACAGTTTGGTTGACATCGTGACATCTCTGGATCAACACTCTCCAGTCCTTAATCCGTTAATCAAACTGACTGCTGCCAATTCTTTCTTCAAGTTTATTATATTTCCTGCCATGCATCACTCTCAAAAGTATTTTTAAAACATGGCTCATGAGACTAACTGTTCGATGGTCACTACAGTTGGTTGCTCTATTCTTTTTTGGAATCATGACAAATGTTGATATCAGCCGGTAGTATTCCGGTCTCATAAATGGCGTTAAAAAGTTTTGTCAGGGCTGTTATTCCTCCCAATAGTTTTAATTTCATCCGATAGTTGCGTTTTATACAGAATTAATAATTGTTGAGCAGTGTAAAACTTTCTAGTTCGAAATAACATTTTCAACTTCTGAGAAGCTCTTTTCGCTAAACAGTCAACATATTCTGCCAGTCATATTTTCTCCCAAATTAACGCCGCCTGGGTTTTTCTAGGGGTAAATTTTACCTGGTTACTGTCACCCCAAGATAGAATTTTTTCCTGGTCTTTGTTAAGTTGAACGATTTTTAACTATCTGATGATATTTGCATGCGTAGCCGATATTCGTGGGTTCAAAGTGAATGAAGAAATATGAGTAATGTCATCTGCAAAGCTGTAGATTGAATTCTTGGCACTTTCTAGCAGATCGTTAATATGAATGAGAAAGAGAGTAGGAGATAGTATAGAGGCTTGGGGTACACTGGTGTTGATAGTGACGGTATTAGAAAGAACTACTAAACAAAACTTTTCAGATGTACCATAAGAGCGCAGCTTAACCAATATTCCGCCATGCCAAACACAGTTGAATGGTTTGGATATATCACGTGCAACCCCTCGAGATTCTCCAAAATGTTCAAAATGTTCAATGGCGTAGTTCTAAACATGCGTTACATAAGTTGGAAGATCTTTTGCTGATTTTGCTTAGAAGAGTCATATTGATAGTCGCTAATATTATTGAATCCAAGATATTTGGAAAAGATGCTGATTGATAGTCTTATCCACAACTTTCGATATTATTTAAAACAGTGCGCTTGGTCGGTAGTTATTTGGCAAAGTCTTGCTTCTTTTTTGAGTATCGTTTGAACTGTAGAGGATTTTCAGCAGAAAGGAAATATTTCCTTTCTGTAGGATAGTTTTAAAAGTTTACAGTCGCGCATTTTTTGGTATTCCAACGGCGCCAGAAAGTTTTGGTGTTTAGCTTCATTAAAATATGTTTTATGATACGCTGTCTGAAGACAATATTGGGCATTCTTGGCTGCTCTATGGGAATGGTGGTGTTTTTCCTTGGAAATCGACACATTATTATAGTCTTTCTATTTTACTCCTCTCAGTTGTAATGTTTCTAAACTAAAAATAACATTTTACATCATAAATTCCGATAACTTTTGCCCTATATTTTTCTCAAAGTGCTGTAGTGGTTTAAAGTACTTTATTATTTATAATTCCTGTCACTCGCTAAGGCTTTATATAGGATAACTACAAGAGGAAATTTTTCTCACGAACTCTTTCTATTCAGACAAAACTGTTTACTAAACTTTTTCCTTAGTTTTGCAACAAGCAATATAACCTGTAAAGAAATAAATCTTTTCATTTTTGACTTTTAAGGTATTCAAAATTAAAATAATGTTTTCTTTAACTATTACGAGATATTTTTAAAATACATTAGTGAATACTATTGCTGCCGCTCATATGCTTGTTCCTACAATTATTATTAGCCCAGTTGTCAGATACAAATTTTGACGAAACGCTCCCCTCATTAAATGTTAACAGGTTGTATTTTAGCACACAGGTAATGTTTTGGCTCTAGAATACGATAAGTTATCAGTTTGCTGCTCTAAGGTGTACGTTAAGCTAACAAAATCTAAAATAAAATGAAAAATTCGGTTTGTCGCAAATATCTCGAAAAATAAAAAAGATCTCGAAAAACTAATAGCACTACGTGAAAGAACGGATATTTTACAAAAAAATGGTATATGGATTATTTTTTTTAGTTTTACCGTAATTTAAAAAAATTATTTAAAATAAAACGGCTGGTTTAAGCCCTTCCGTTGTTTATGATTAAATTAACGTTTCTCTATACCGCGAAATATTTTAAAATTGGCTATTAAGGGGTTTTTTGAGGTGCTGATTAAGAATCCAATAACACATTTGAAAGATTCGAACTGGCAGATTCAATATGGCAGCCAGAGAGTACGTAATTCTTTTAATTTTCCAGTTTTCTTGTTGAAGTGTCTACTAAGGAGTTTTGTAGGGTGCTGAATAAGAATCTAACGACAGACTTTGAAAAATTCAAAATGGGTGATCCAAGATAGCTGTCAGTGTATACAAAAAATAAATGAAAATATATTTATTTATATAAAAAATGAATATATTTAGCAATAATTGTATAAAGGCAATACAATAAAATAAAGAATAAATTACAAAAAATGTATAACAGAAATATTTACAAAATAATAAACATTATTTTTTAGTAACTTTCTTCTTCTTCAATTTGTTCACAATTTTCATCATCACTATCCTCTTATAATGACTGCAGAATAAGTAAATTTGTGAAACCTTCTGAAGAAAAGCTGAAGCCAGAGACTGTAGCTGCAAAAAAGCAGTCCTACTTTTTTGCAGCTACAATTTTTTTCACAACTTTTCTTACAATTGCAAAACATTATTGCTAATAGGGATGCAGTGGCTGGCGTTTTAGTCATTTTTACAGGTGTTATTATTTTTTTAGTTGGTGTCCTCCATTTCCCAACTCCAATTGTTTGGCAAGAGTTGATTAGACAACCAACAACACAGCCATATCGGGTTGGTGGCGCTGCGCGAGCGTTTCTTCTCCGATTTCCATTAACAAAATTCCTTCGAGTAATTTAGAATTTTTGTGCTTTCAATAACTGTTTTCTTTGTACCTGGATGTTTAAATGAAATATAAATACTTTTTACTTTTATCTTTCATTTTCCACCTTTAAATATTTTTTATTTTAAGTTGTATGATTAATAATAAGAACAAAATGCGTTTACCATGAATACTTTTTTAAGAGCACAATTGCCAAAAAATAGAAAGTTTTTTTAAGTTTTTAATGATTTTCTAATATCAAGTATACTTGTAACTGTAACTAAGAAAAAAAAATTGTCCGGCTGTTTTGACCATTTCGTACTGCTTTGAAGGTAAAATTGCTGGCGGCGTACTTCAACAGGCGAGTTTTCATATTTTGAAACTCAATTTTTAAATAACACAGTCAATGTAGGTATTTTTAAATATTTTTATATTGAAACCTAAGGTAAAATGCATATATATATATATATATATATATATATATATATATATATATATATGTAAATATATATATATATATATATATATATATATATATATATATATATATATATATATATATATATATATATATATATATATATATGTATGTATATATATATATATATATATATATATATATATATATATATATATATATATATATATACATACATACATACATATATATATATATATATATATATATATATATATATATATATATATATATTTACATATATATATATATATATTTACATATATATATATATATATATATATATATATATATATATATATATATATATATATATGTAAATATATATATATATATATATATATATATATATATATATATATATATATATATATATATATATATATATATGTATGTATGTATGTATGTATATATATATATATATATATATATATATATATATATATATATATATATATATATACATATACATATATATATATATATATATATAATATATATATATATATATATATATATATATATATATATATATGCACAAGGATTTCTTTTTTCAATACTATATTCTATTAAATATTTGTAATTAACTGTATGCGCGTTAAAATTGTGCAAACAAACATTTTGTGTTAAGTTTTACAAATTATGAAGTAACAAAAATAAAAACTATTAGTATCATCGAAAAGCTGAAAGTCTCTTCTTCAAGAAGTTCTCTTTAATTTTTTTTTACGTTCTGAAAATAAATAATATCGACTAACCTTCAAGTGGTACTAGTAAACTTTCAAATTAACATGTTTTGAATTCCCTATTCGAATTTTTAATAAATTCTCGCGTTAATAAAAAAAATCTGAAAAATCTACATACTTGTTTTTGTAAAATTGTCCGCTTTTTCACGTGATGCTATTAGTTTTTCGATATCTTTTTTATTTTTCGAGATATTACCGAAAAACACAATTCTTGATTTTATTTTGGATTTTGTGGGCTTAGCGTACATCAAACCTTAGCAAACTTTTTTTATCGTATTCTAAGTCTAAAAAACTATCTGTGTGCCAAAATGCAGCCTGTTAATATCTAACGAGAGCTCAAAACCCCATGTGACTGGGTTATATTACACATATTCAAATTTCAAAGAGGCTTTATATAATAAGTAAGAAATTACAAAACTTAAAATAATAGTTTTCACTCGCATGGACGAGAACTTGGAGGTGGTCACGACCATCAAGCGACGTAAATTAGAATATTTTGGCCACATCATAAGATCAGAAAATGTTAATCTTAGAGAGAAGGAGTACATCGTGGTTAACAATTGAGACAGTGGTACCGAAAATCTACGGTTGAACTCTTCCAAGAGACTGTTAATAAGACGATCATCGTAGCCAACATGATAACCAGTGTTCGTTGAACGGTTATGGTACCCGAAGAAAAAGAAAATAATAGTATAGTCTCTTAAATACTTATATTTTAATATAAACACGAATGTGTGGTAAAACAGCTAAATAATATTCCAGATAAGATGAAGAATTAAGAAGAGTAACAAAAAACCGGTCAAGTGCAAGTTGAACTTGCACAATTAGTGTTCCGTACGTTGATTGTTTTCAAAATAAAAATTTTTGTTAGGGTGGTATAAAATGATCAGTGACTTCACAAAACACACCCCAAATGAGTTTTCAATAAAGTTTGTTTCCAATCTTTACTGAAAACTGGTGACCTTGAAATTCTGTTTTTTTTTTTATATACCAAATAAATTATTAAAGGTAATGCACTCGTGATAATTTTCGTTCAATCTATACCCCGTGGAGAATATTCCAGAATTTTTTCAAAATTTTTTAATTAGTACTTTTCGAGATAAGGTAGGGGACAGCGATTTTTTAAAAGTAATACGAAGAAAAGTGTGCGCAAGTATTACATTATATACGAGTATATATATATATATATATATATATATATATATATATATATATATATTTTTACTCGTGTTTTCACAAGCTTTCATTTGACACCACACTCGATGACCTAGTAAAAAAAAATTTTTTTCACTTCCGATTTCACCCCTCAAAACGAACCCCTTAAGTCAAAATTTATGTTACGGTGGTATAAAATGATCAGTGACTTCACAAAACACACCCTAAATGAGTTTTCAACAGAGTTTGTTTCCAATCTTTACTGAAATCTGATGACCTTGAAATTTTTGTTTTTTTATATACCATATAAATTATTAAAGGTAATGCACTCGTGATAATTTTCGTTCAATCTACACCCCGTGGAGAATATTCCAGAATTTTTTCGAAATTTTTTGGTAAGTACTTTTCGAGATAAGGCCCGGGGCAGCGATATTTCGCGAATTTTTAAAAATAACACAACGAAAAGTGCGCGCAAGTATAATATTATATATATATATATTTTTTACTCGTGTTTTCACAAGCTTTCATTTGACACCACACTCGATGACCTAGTAAAAAAATTTTTTTTTTCCCCTTCCGACTTCACCCCCCAAAACTAACCCCTTAAGTCAAAATTTAATTCTTAAAACTACATGGCTCTGATGAGGCCATCAATTCCTATATTATTACCAAATTTCACCTTTCTATGTCAAATAGTTTCGGAGAAAATCGGGTGTGACAGACAGACAGACAGACAGACACCGAAGTGATCTTATAAGTGTTCCGTACGGAACACTAAAAAGAAACACTATTCGTTTACAATAAATAATAAAAACACAACTTGTATGAAAATCATGAAATAAAATAGCAATTTTAGGGTATTTTTAGGTTATTATAAAAATGACACCACTAAAAAAATTGCTTTTTTGTTAGAAAACTTTCACAGGTTACGAAGCTTAACTATTTCCCTTTTTCACATTCTACAAAACCTTTCAGCATACTTGTTACTTTCAAAAGCATAAATTTCGACCACGTTTTCAACTAAACTCTTAATAGAACTAGGAAATAAAATGTAAAAGTTCAAATATTACAACTTTATTTTTATTAAGTTATGTATCTCCACAATAAAGCTTGCGCTTCACAATTTCTCTTTTTTCTGTTTTATAAATCCTGACACTGACCTCTCTTCGCAATCCTCAAATTATTAATTCCCCTCGACTGTAACTTCTTTGCTTCCCATTTAAAACTGCACTCATTACCATATGTTACACCATCTGAACCACACACTGGATTGTATTCCATCGTACAAATCCCAGGTTGTTCTCCTAGTGATATTTCTTCATTGGCTTTGGATACAACTGTTTGTAATAATGCGAAGAACAAAAAAACTTTAGCAAATATTAGCGCCATTTTGTCAAATGACTATTTTCTATCATTAAAATTTAAAGTACAACACGAGAAATATCACGTAGTTTTTAGTTAATCTTGTTACAGACAGAATAATTTATTTACAGGATTTAGTTGTCATAATCCATTTTTTTTTTTTCAAGTTGAGAGTTAGAAAATATAATAAATAAAAATTATATCTATATCTTGTCTACCATATCGAATCTTATCATTACAAACAGAACCGGCTTCAGCCGGTGAGGAACATTGGCGAGAGTTATCCTGACTCTCCACAATATATGAAATTGATTAAAAAATAACTGGTTAAGTGTTAAGCAATTAGTGTCCGTTTTTTTTATGTGCTAGATAAATTATTAAAGGTGATAATTTTCGCTCAATCTACACCCTGTGGAGAATATTCCAGAACTTTTTCAAAATTTTTTAATCAGTACTTTTCGAGATAAGGGGGCAGCGATTTTTTAAAAATATAAAAAGAAAAGGGTAAGCAAGTATTAACTTATATATTCAAAAAAACTCGTATTTTTACAAGTTTTCATTTTACACCGCATTCCATGGCTAGGTAAAAAACAAAAATTTTTCACTTCCGATTTCACCCTCTAAAACTAACTCCTTAAGTAAAAATTTATTTATTACTAGACCATGGTGATGTTGGAGATAAAAAACGAATACCTTAAGAAGTTTTCAGGATGATACGAATTTTCCCTTATATATATTATTATCATACCGTCCATCAAGTAAGAACACGTGGTCTAAACGTGTAGTCGGCAAAAGAAATTCCTTTTTAATGTTCCGTACGGAACACTTATAAGATCACTTCGGTGTCTGTCTGTCCGTCTGTCACACCCGATTTTCTCCGAAACTATTTGTCATAGAAAGTTGAAATTTGGTAATAATATAGGAATTGACGACCTCATCAGAGCCATGTAGTTTTGAAAGTTAAATTTTGACTTAAGGGGTTAGTTTTGGGGGGTGAAATTGGAAGTGAAAAAATTTTTTTTTACTAGGTAATCGAGTGTGGTGTCAAATGAAAGCTTGTGAAAACACGAGTAAAATATATATATATATATATATATATATATATATATATATATATATATATATATATATATATATATATATATATATATATATATATATACAGTAATACCCCGCTTTACGCGAGGGATACGTTCCGAAAAAAATCGCGTTAACTGAAATTCGCGTATATCGAGGTTTATGATTAAACATAGTCAAAATTTAATATAAAAAAATACAAATCATTTTAATCAATCACTTTAATTCTAAGAACACTTTATGCAATACATACTCTTATTTTTTTACGGAAAAATACATCTATTGTCTTTTGGGTAACGTTTTGTTTACGTTCTTGTAAAATACGTTCATAACACCCAACACTGTTTTTAATTGTTTGACACACGGTCAAGACACGGTCATCATTATTGTCTATACTCTGCAATATGTCCCAAACCTGAATAAATTTTTGAAAGTGCATTTTGTATTTCCCCTGAAGATAAAACTTTCTCTTCTACTTGTTCTTCCTCATCGTAGATAGGATTATTCTGTAACTCGATCAGATCTTCATTGCTAATAGGATCGTCGTGCGTTGCTACAAGTTCTACGAGATCTTCTACCGTGACATCTTCAAGTTCAGACCCCTCAATCATTGCAGCAATGTCTTCAAGCACTTGTCTCTGCATCTGGACAATTCTTCTAGGTGCTTCCACTACATCTGGCCAAAGATTACGCCACACCCCATTCATACAACTCATTTTAACTTCCTTCCAAGCCTCTTCTATGTTGTGAATAGACTTCATAATGTTGTATGACTTCCACCACTCTCGCATAGACTGTCTTCCTTCCCCGTCAGTTTCATGAATTAGTTGGCTAAAAGTGCGGCGATGGTAATAAGCTTTGAAGTTTGCTATTGCTCCCTGGTCCATAGGTTGTAATATTGACGTAGTGTTTGGTGGAAGGAACTTTACGTACACTTTTAAGTCTCTGGGCGTATCAAGTGAGGTTGGATGTCCTGGGGCATTGTCTAAGAGTAATATAACTTTAGGTTCAAGCCCATTTCTGTCACAGTATGATTTGACTGATGGGCAAAAACTATTAGAATACCATTCTTGAAAAATTTCCCGTGTAACCCACGCCTTTCTGTTTGATCGCCACACAACTGGTAGACTTGTCTTGTCTGTGCCTCGCATTGCACGGGGTGTTTCTGAATGGTACACTAGTAAAGGTTTCAGTTTGAAATCACCAGTGGCATTACCACCCAGCAGAAGTGTTAGTCGATCTTTCGCAGCTTTGAAACCACTGGCTTGACGTTCTTCCTTAGAAATGAATGTTCGAGATGGCATTTTTTTCCAGTAAAGTGCGGTCTCATCAACATTGAAGATGAGACAAGCAGGAATTTTCTCTCGTCTAACGAAGTCTTGAAACTTGTCTGGAAACTCAGCTGCAGCTTGAATGTCCGCGCTGGCCGCCTCGCCTGTTATGTGGATATTGTGAAGATTAGAACGCTGCTTGAACCGATGGAACCAGCCTCTGCTGGCAGCAAAAGTCGGAGTGGCACTCCCTTCTCCTTCTTTTGTTTTCAGCATCTCATACAAAGATTTTGCTTTTGTGCATATGAGATCTTGACTTAGTGGTGTGTTCTTCTTATTCAAATCTTCGATCCAGACTGACAGTAATTTCTCCATTCTTTCTAAGATAGATGATCTCGAACGAGAAAGTTTTGTTGCACTTATAGGTGTTGAACCTTCGCTGGAGATTTTAATTTTTTCCCGATTTTTATAAATCGTTCTCACAGTCGATTCTGAGAGTCCAAAATCTCTCCCAACAATTGTTGCTTTGCCTCCATTTTCCATTCTTCTTAACACTTTCATCTTCAATTCCAAAGTGACGCTTTTACGCTCTTTTTTCTTTACAGGCGGCATTTTTAACGTAGGGTTAAATTATGTATGTATGTATCTCCAATAAATATTAAAACAAAACTGCAGCCGACCGAACTAACATTACGGAACAAATGAACACACGAAACGAACGAGGAAATCCCCATAGAACAAAGTCGAAGGACAGGGAATTCCCAATTCTTCAAAGAGAATATTCAGAGAAAGCGGGGATCCCCCCGCGACCATAGAGAAGTTAATGACTACATGAGCGCGAAATTTGAAATTCGCGTTATAGTGAAACCGCGCGTAACGGGGTCGCGCTAAGCGGGGTATTACTGTATATATATATATATATATATATATATATATATATATATATATATATATATATATATATATATATATATATATATATATATATATATATATATATATATATATATATATATATATATATATATATATATATATATATATAATGTAATACTTGCGCGCACTTTTCTTTGTATTATTTTTCAAAAAATCCCGAAAAATCGCTGTCCACCCCCTTATCTCGAAAAGTACTTACCAAAAATTTTGAAAAAATTCTGGAATATTCTCCACGGGGTGTAGATTGAACCAAAATTATCACGAGTGCATTACCTGTAATAATTTATCTGGTGTATAAAAAAAAACAGAAATTTCAAGGTCATCAATTTTCAGTAAAGATTGGAAATAAACTTTGTTGAAAACTCATTTGGGGTGTGTTTTGTGAAGTCACTGATCATTTTATACTTCCGTTACAACATTTTTTATTTTAAAAGCAATCAACGTACGGAACACTTATTGTGCAAGTTCAACTTGCACTTGACCGGTTATTTTTTTAGGTTATTGTTGGCCCCTACAAACAATGCTTTCTGGAAAGAGGTTCATTTCTAACCTTATTTATGGTTACATATTATATTATCAAACATGAGCGCGAAATACGCTTCGCGCTTCAATGATGTGTTCCTATGGGATCATCCAAAAGGTCCAAAAACGACGCTTACAACGACTGCTAAGTATATGGGCAAGTCGAGGGCATTCATTAACAAGGGAGCGAAACTATCACCTCATGACTCTGGTCAATTTCCTCTAGCTGATTGTTTCACCGTGAAATACACTGAGGGATGTTTTGGGAGACTCTTAATCTTTACCTAGAATTTGAACGCTGAAGAAATGCTTCCGATTCACAAGAAGTCATTAGTATCGACTGTCGTTGGTTTGTCGTTAAAAATAAAGGGTAGATTCTGCAAGACGATAACGATCCCAAACACCGGAGTAAAATATGTGCCAGTGGAAAGGGGAATCCGGTATCGTTACATTAGATTGGCCATCCCAGTCCTCCGATACAAACTCAATCCAGAATGTGTTGTCATACACAGCAGAAGCTTTGTAGTAAAAAGGTGTACTCAGTGAAGGAATTGTCACGGTAAATTGGAAGTCGTTGTCCCAAGGATACTCGGAAAATCTCGTCCAAAGTTTGCTCCGAAGATGCCAGACGATCATCGAAGCTGATAGAGACTAGACGAACTAATGAATCATTAGCAATTTAATGGCATTCCTTTACTGTCGAATGATGTAGAAAACTTATAAATAAACACATTTCTTACTGGACCGACTGTACAATTAATTTAAACTAAACCTGTGAAGTAATTCTGTATTGCTTGAGGTGACTTAAAAGATAAAATAAATTATGGTCTATAATTCTTTAAAAACCTCTAGATGGAAACAGTCAGAATAAACATTTTATGCGAAATTTCGTCGAAATACATCTTCACATTAAACTCACGAATCGTAACAAATTAACCCATTTCTAAACGTTTCTAGAACACTCTTTCTCGTTAATAAAATGACTCGTTTGCTGCTATCAGCAAAGCGAAAGTTTGGATTTAAAAAAAAAGCTTCCATCGTAAGTTAAATGTAAAAAAAAGATGAGCCATAAACAAAACATTTCATATATTACGTAAGAGTGCAACTTATGTCAAATAAGGTCGAATGCCTTGGACATATTAAGTATAGTCTCTCAAAACTGTCTGAACTGCGTCATATTCCCGATATTTAAAAACAAAACTGATTGATAGGTTTTTTTCACAACCTTTGTTACTACGTTATACAATGCGACTGGTAAGCAGAGTCCTTGTGTCTTTTCAGGAAACTAAAGTTGAGGGCGAGACATTTATTGAGTACGATGATAGACATTATATCAGGAGGTTGTTTTAGTGTCTACCTTCATTAAGTTAGGCTTTAGTTTACGTTTTCTGACAATAATATCGGGAATTGTTGGCTGTATATTAAACATAATGGATAGTGTTTTTTCTCTGGAAATTGCTAGTAAAGTGTCAAGGACGGTGTTCAGCTAATAAGTTACCTTCTTTAGCAGATGTTGTAATAGAAGTATAATTTTTTTTTACATCTTTTTATGAACTAAGCACATGTGTAGCAGGGAAATCCATGAAGTGCTTCAGGAGCGCCGCGTATGTAGAAATAACCGGTCAAGTGCAAGTTGAACTTGAACAATTAGTGTTCCGTACCTTGATTGCTTTTAAAATAAAAAAATGTTGTTACGATGGTATACAATGATCAGTGACTTCACAAAACACACCCGAAATGAGTTTTCAACAAAGTTTGTTTCCAGTCTTTACTGAAAATTGATGACCTTGAAATTTTTGTTTTTTTTTATATACCAGATAAATTATTACAGGTAATGTACTCGTGATGATTTTCGTTCAATCTACACCCCCTGGAGAATATTCCAGATTTTTTTCAAAATTTCTTGATCAGTACTTTTCGAGATAAGGTGGGGGGACAGCAATTTTTCGCAATTTTTTAAAAATAATACAAAGAAAAGTGTGCGCAAGTATTACAATAAATATATATTTTTTACTCGTGTTTTCACAAGCTTTCATTTGAAACTGCACTTGACGACCTACTAAAAAATTTTTTTTCTTCCGATTTCACCACCAAAACTAACCCCTTAAGGCAAATTGACTTTCAAAACTACACGGCTTTGATCTATATTATTACCAAATTTCAACTTTCTATGGCAAATAGTTTTGGAGAAAATCGGGTCTAACAGACAGACAGACAGACAGACGGACAGACAGACAGACACCGAAGTCATCTTATAAGTGTTCCATACGGAACACTAAAAACGATGTTCGTTGGTCTTGAACTGCTGTACATTGTATTCGGTGGGAAACACAAACCTGGGTAGATCATTTCAATGGAATGAGGTTCTTCATATAAAAGAATTCCTCAAAAGGGTTTACGGAGTAATAAGCTGAACCTCATACGTATGCGAGGTCCTGATGGTGGTTGGCAATCCAAATGGCTAATGTTATCTGGGAAGTTGCATTGGATGTTCGATTAAACTATCTTCTTATGTCTTTAAGTCAAGAATTTTGGCGTCTTTCTATTTACCTTTTACCTTACAACTACTATCAGTGATCAACCTCAGTACTTCGTATCTTGGTTTTCTCATTATGTGCCCCGGGTAAAGTGTGTTTCTTTTTTTGCTAGTAGTTAGTAGCTCTTTCCCTTCATTTAAACGATTAAGGATTTCAACATTTGGTATGTTTTCCACCCACGCACATTTCGAAAGCTGCTATTTCTCTTTCTTTGCCTGGGTCGAGTGTCCAACTGTCACATACATGAAGTAGTACCGAGAAAATGTAGCATCTTATCATTTCTACCCTGAGCTCTAGACTAAGATCTGAGCTGACAAAAAATTGTCTCATGTTTGTGAACGTTCTTCGTGCTTGTTGTATTTTGTATCGTATTTCTTTTTTCGGATCACACTAGTCATTGATCATGCTACCTAGATATCGAAGTGTCGACACTTGTTCCACCGTATCTTGTATTATTAGCAAATTTGCGATAATGGCGGTCTTGGAGAATATCATTAATTTAGTCTTAGAATCACTCATATACAACCCGTGCCCTTCTCTGTGTGCAACAATGCGGTTCATTATACATTGAAGGTCATTATGGCTTTCTGCTAGTACGACTGTATCGTCGGCGTATTTAATATTATTAATTGTCTTGTCGTTTACCCTAATTCCTTGTGTGACTTTGTCCAGCGTTTCCCTGAATAGATGTTGAAGAGTAAGGTAGCACACATCCCTGCTTTACGCCTCATTTTATGGATATTGTGTTTGAAGCGACGTCCTGTACCCTGACTTCTGCAGTTTGGTTCCAGTGGAGCTTTGCGATGAAGCGTATATCTCCTTAGTCGATTCCTGGTGTTCTTACCAATTAATTCGTGGTGGTTAACGAAATCAAAGGCCTTCCGGCAGTCGATAAAGCACGCGTACACATTCATATTTATGTCTCTGCATCTTTATGTTAGTATGTTCAAAGAGAACAGTGCTTCCTACATGTCGGGGCCATCTGGGAAACCAAACTGGGTCTCATCTATTTGGTATTCACATTTTCTATATATTCGCGTATGAATGATGCTTAGGAATGTCTTGAGTACATGATACATAAGGCTGGTCATGCGGTATTCAACATGCCTTGAATCATTATTCTTTTTTAGTAGGATGATGAATTTCGCTTTTAGCTAATTAGCAGGTATCTTACCTGAATTACAAATTACGTTGAAGAGTTAGGTCAGGAGATCTAAACCTATGCCATCTTGTTCTACTATTAGTAGTTCCCTTTTTTTGGGCTTCTATGGTGAGCCTGGCTTTTTGTCTGATGGTTGTAGGGCTTGAGTCATTTATGTTACTGTTTATTGCTGATATTTTATTGAATTTGTTATCGTTAAATAGTTCTTCAAAATATTCTTTGCGTCTCTCTTTATTGTTAACGTCTTTTAAGTTTATTATTTGGTGCCTTCTGTTTCTGTTTGCCACCTTCATTATTTTCTTGCGTACGTTAAATGTATCGTACTTTTCTTGTAGCTGTTTTAATTCTTGACATTTGACTGGCATCCATTTTTCCTTTGATTTCCTACATTTCTTTCTGGTGTTCTTGAGCTTTATACAAATTGTTGTAGAGTGTGAAAAGTAGTTTGAAAGAATATTTCAAACTTTTAAGAAGCTCTCTTTGCAAGGCATGTCAAAACATATTTGCTCCCAAGTTAACGTCCACCAAGTTAATTGATGATGCCAGAGGAGTGGAGTGTCCCGGCATAACTATGTCGGGCTACGCAACGTTAACTGTTTTACAAAAACTGCCGCCTGGGGTTTTGTAGCGTTAAATTCTACTTAGTTATTGTCACTTCAAGATAGGATTTCTTCCAAGTTTTTATTAGATTGAACGATTTCCTACTGTTTGCGCATATTTGTATGAAAGACTGATATTTGAGCATTTAAAGTGAATAAAGACACAAACGTACTGTCATCGGCAAAGCTGTAGATTAGATTCCTGGTTTTTTTTCCCAACAGATCGATGTAAAGGAGATAATATAGAGTCTTCGGACATAATGGCGTAGTTAGTGAAGCGATTAGGAAGGCTCTCTAAGGAAACACGAGATCCATAAACGAAACATTTCAATCATGAGACAAAAGCGTATCTAAGCATAAATTGATTTTCTTAGACGAAAATTACAACTTTGTTTTATCATTCATTTAATTAAGTCAATGCTCGTTTGATTTGTTTTTTGAACAAAAATATTTTCCATAATGTTCCGAACCTATTTTCTTTTAATTTTTTTCCTGATGATATTACTATTTGCATAAATGACGAATAAATACAAGGAATTGAAAAATATATAAGGGGAAACTTTCTCGTAATGCTAATAAAGTTGAAGATTTTATAACACAATTAACCATTCGACGACGACAGAACTTTGCATTTTAAGGAGTCCAGGTAATCTAAAACCGATTTTTCTTTAGAAAGGCCTTATTCAAATCCTACTTTTGTCTCCTAAGTGTCGTTTTTATCAGTTTCTATCTATCAAAAATGTTTTATCTTGGATGTGTTTAAACCGAACGGGATTTTAATTAAACTGAGTATGTATTCATTGTTAAGTGTAAATTTAGTGTCGTATTTAAATAGATTTTTAGAGGATATCTCGCGCAAAAAAGTGGAAGTTTTTTTACGTTAAAGAATTAAGATCATGTTTCAACACCGTTTTTCTATCTTTAATTCATGCAATACTTGTTAATTTAAGTTGTGAATTTAAATCTTATTACAGTTTTTTATATTTGGTGAAGCAGTGTAACTCAACCAGTAGTAGACGCAGGTGATCGATTTAGTTCGTTTGCATCGAATGTGTCTGGATTATGATTAAGATGACCATCATCGGCCTTTGTCTATCAAGTCGCCAGTTTAACACTCCCGTTTCATTTTGCGTTCCTGAATTGACGTAGTACATTTGGAAGACTTCACTTCGAAGGAGAGAGAATCATGATATATAAACAGCCATTTGCAATTTTTGGGAGCTTTTTCCGATCCAATATGTAACAGTGACTTTCTTCGTCCATTACGGAGGATGGCTTTTTCCGTCCTTCAAGTAGTGAAGGCATCCTTTTTGCCGTCCATGATATAATGTGTTGTTTATCATCGAGCCGTTCCTGAAATATTCTACCCATCTTAAAAGATTTTGGGTCAACTGTTGATTAGTTACCCAAATGAACATAAGGAGGTATGATGCAATATTTTGATGGGAAACTCACCAGGAGAGACCAAGCAGTTGATAGAAAAGCCAGGAGGAGAAGCCAGAGAGTAAATCGATAATTATACCAGTTAAATATCTCAGTTCCTTCCCACAACGTGTGTTCCTGACGATTATGTAACACGTGTGATCCAGAAGTCGGTTTCACAAGAAGTGAATCTAGAAAAATCTTTCTTTATCGTGCCTTTTTTGAAGCCAATTTTTCATTCTCAAAACTAAGTGATACGAAAATTTATAATTCCTTCATAATTCTAAGTTAAAGACTATCTGTGAACATATGCACTCTCATAGTATAAAGAGTTATTATTCTAGTCTATTTAATCTTAAGGGTGTAATAAATGTAAGAATATTTTTTTATTAATATACTTTATGTATTTAATGTTAGTGTAGTATTTCACTGAACTTCCGTTCTATCTTACAGGACGTAAAGGTCTTACTCTCCAGAAAAAAACGAGCTAGCTGAGGTGTCTCTTGCTTTTGCTCTCCAAACTAAGTATTAATATCCATTCAATATATTCTCAAAAGTAAGGAGACACTCAAGGGGCAAAACGTGGTTCTTATTTAATAAATAAATGCTTTATTTAAAATAAAAAAAAGAGCACACACTATAAGGGATGCATTCAATAAAATGATTATTTTTCAATTTAGGCCTTCTTGGCTTCAATAGAGTTGACTCACATCTACTTCAGCGACTAAATATCTTTAAAACGGAAGGAAACATCCTAGCTGTCCACAAATCACATTATTTTTATAAACTATACAAAAATGAAATCAAGTTACTGAGTTTCTGACCTCAAGGACGTAACAACGATGGATCTAACTTTGCGTTACTGTCGAGGTTTCGTCGTCCAAGAATAAATTTATCTGTGTTCTGGAAGAGAAAGTAGTCACTGAGAGTCCTGGGCTGGGCTATTACAGAATATTCGTCAGACGATACTGACGTTAACACCGGGAATAACGTTTCTAGGGAATATACGTCCACAAACTAAAATTTGTTTTGGTCTATTTTCAAAATGACGCTTATCGGTGTTTCTCAAAGATAAAGAAACACTTGAAGTTTGTGTTACATGTCTTCCGAAAGTTTCGAGTTTCATATTTTCGTGTATGCTAGGGAAACGTGGCGGGATAGTCAGTCAGGGAACATCTGTTATTAATGGCAGTTTGAAGTAACGTTGCTTGGTACGTTCGAGAATGTGCAAATATTCAGTAATGTATGAAAACAACTTTTATATATGGATTTGATTTCTCCTAAATATCTGAAACCCAAGTTAGTGACCATGAATATAACTTAGTTCTTTTTTTATTTCCAGGAACAATTCCAAATGAAACGAGCAAATTTCAGTTTTCAAAGAGAATCCTTTGTTTGACATTATTTCAGAAAAAAATATTTTACCTTTGTTTATTTCTTTTTTCATTCTCCCTCGGGGCTTATTGCGTACGAGTGTTCATAAAACAAATTGCTTTTCATCGGTTTTGTTGATTCGGAAAATGATGACACAAACAATATATAGTTGTCACTTCTGTTAAAAATCTGTTTAAATAAATAAGTGTTTTTTGATTTGAGTTTCAGGTGTTGCTTTAAACTAAGTTGTGTTTTTCACTATCAAAATGCGTTTTTCGTCGAAGATCGCGTTGCAGCAAATACTCAGATGCCTTGGTCGGTTTTGCATCAGGGAATAGTAAGTTACTAACATAAAGTTAGATTTTTAGCCCGAAATAAAAAGGTTTTCGGTTGTGTTCCTCAATCAGTAACGTTAAAATTAATAAATCTAGTCTTAATATTTAATAATCGGCAAGTGCGTCACGATATACCATTACAAGATTGGTTTCAAAAATTAATTACGGCACCAAATTTCCACGGGTTGATTAAGCTCCTTTTCCTGGAAAACTGCTTATATTACTACCTAATTTACGAAAATAAAACCAAGTTGCTGAAGTTGAGTTGTCTGATCTCAAGAATGGAACAACAATGGCTTTAACTAAGCTTTTCGGTGTGAAGTGAACTCAAAATTAAATAAATTCAGGAAGTGTCAAAGGCTAGACTCACCGCCAAACTCTAACCAAATGAAGTTCAAATTGTAGAGCTCCTTGAGTTTAGAATCAAATAAAGTTTTGTAGAAATACTTCTGCCCAAATATTCGTAATTAACCGAGCAGTTTGTTGAAGTGCGGGAGAAATTAAAAAGGCCAATGCTATTTCTAAATTAATGATAAATTTTTGCCGTTCTAGAACACATACAACAAAAACAATTAATATGGTACGGACATATTAATATAATGCAAGAGAGTCGAACGCTAAAGAAAGTTATGAACTAGACATCGGTAGAGAGAAAATGTAGGAGTAGACCCCGAAATACTTGCGATGATAGCAGCGGAGAGAGCTATGTCAGAAAAAAATGTTAATGAGAGAGAATGGAAAAATAGAAAAGCTTGGAGACTGGGCACCGGAAGGCTACCTCACTCGCTGTAAAACAGGCTATATACGAGTATATTAGGCTAATCAGTATATATCACCACTACACCAAACACTTTATTTTTGCACTCGACGCGCGTTTCGCTAACCATGTTAGCTTCATCAGGAGCGATGACAGTCAGTCGAGTGCAAAAGTAAAGTGTTTGGTGTAGTGGTCATATATACTGAGTAGTATTATTGTGCCAAAGATTCCACATTCCCAACCTAGAGTATATTAGGGTGGTCATAAGGAATAGGGGGGGAAAAATATTTTCATTGTAATGCCGGCGGGATCCCCCTAAAATTTGCCATTTATCTAAAAAATAAGACGTGCACAGTTTTAGCTCAATTAGATAACGCTAACCCGTCTTATTGAGGTTAAAGCTGTAAAATGCGATTTTTTGCAAAAAAATCGTTGTTTTTCCCTCATAAAATAAAAAGCATTCGTCCTAAAAATCTGACTCTTGTTTTATTTCATAGGAAATGTTGTTGTTTACTCCTACTGTTTTTTTGTTAAAACTTTTATATTTGAAGATATTCATCATCCAAGACCGGACAAGATTCGAATCCTCAAATTTGATCTTCGACCGTTTAGAAAACGAAAGTGAAAAATGACAACAAAGATACTTAAATACTTTTTACCATTTTTCGCATAAATTTGCGGAAATACATTATTATAGAATATATTATAAGACATAAAATTGTCATTTGTTCTAACTTTATAAATAATTTTCGAATTGCAAGATAATGGGTACCTACCTGATATTTAGTTCTATTCTTTAAAAGGTTTGTTTTTTTTTTTTACTATTGCCCAGAGAATTCTACCTGGAGTGTCATAAACCAGACCTCCTCTTTTTTTGTTCCTTGTCTAGAACGCCAGAGGAGAAGTCAGAGAGTTTTAGTCTACGTTTGCCTTTTAAGGCAGTAAATTACTATCTAATTCTCAAGTTTTACGCAGTTTATTTTATAATATACGGCAAGTGAAACTAAACCCCAGAGAAGCTGCAAGACTTACAATACAGGGAGTTTTAATTTTTTGGGA
>CM032452.1:91313615-91318615 GCA_019049505.1 Pachyrhynchus sulphureomaculatus | reverse complement strand
GCTGGAAAAGACCGAGAATCCAATCTACAGCTTTGCAGATGACAGTACGCTTATCTCTTCATTCACTTTAAACGCTCGGACATCGGCTACTCAGACGAATATCCGCAGACAGCACGAAGTCATTCAATTTAACAAAGACTTGGAAGAAATTTTATCTTGGGGTGACAGTAACCAAGTGGAATTTAACGCTACAAAAACCCAGGCGGCAGTTTTTTCTAAAAAAGTTAACGTTGCTGAACCCGACATAGTTATGTCGGGGCACTCCATTCCTCTAACATTGTCACTCAATTTGTTTGGCATTAATTTGGGAGCAAATATGTCCTGGCATGAACATGTTGCAGGCATAGCAAAGAGAGCTTCTCAAAACTTGGGAATATTATTTCGAACCAGAAAGCTTTACACTCCACAACAACTGTTAATTCTTTACAAAGGTCAATTCGACCAACTATGGTCTGATTGGAGACCCGGAATTGACCGGCGGTCTTGAATCGCTGAAACATCGAAGAACGGTTGGCGACTTGAGCCTATTCTACAAGTATTTTCATGGAAAGTGTTCGAAGGATGTGGCCCGCTTAATTCTTCCCAGAGCGATGCATGTTAGAAGTACACGTCACGCTAATACTTCACATCCGTATGAGGTTCAGCTTGTTACTCCTCGTACAACGCTTTTCAAGCAGACTTTTATATGGAGAACATCATCCCTTTGGAATAATTTCCCAGGACTGTGTTTCCCACCGAGTACAATTTACAGCGATTCAAGAACAACGTGAATCGCTTTTTCCGCACACGTGTTGCTCCTGTAGCGCTTTAGGGACTTCTTCCCTGCAGCACGTGTGCTAGACCCATAAAAAAAAAGACTATATGATGAACATTAACATGAAGAAAACAGAGTGGGTGAGGCAGGGGAAGAAGAACCAGCTTTGAAGTTGAGGGAAATAACTGCGAGGACTTTAAATACTTGGGAAGTGTAATTTTGAACAAAGGATCATTACAGAGAGACATAAAGTATGATTCAATAGGGTAAAAAATGCGTAGGGATTCTAAACCTTTTACTTTGGTCAAACTGGATAAAAATTAAAACGAAACTGACAATCTACACGGCAATTTTAGAATGGATTGTTTAAGGAGAGCATGTAGAATATCTAGACAGGAGCACGTTTAAAATGAAGAAATCAGAAGACGGACGGGATAATACATACACCAATAGAAAGAATAGAAACTAGACAGTTAATTTAGTGCAGACACGTGAAAAGAATGTTCGATACTAGATGGCCAAAAAGAGCATTTAAATATACTCCATCAAACACAAGAAAGAGAGGGAGACCAGCACTAACACGGATCAACGAAATATAGGGTGTTTTTTATAGAGGTATAGATCTTTGAAATGGAATAAAACAAAGATGAATTTTTTAATTGACATGAAATTTACTTTATTCGAAAGATAATCTTCTGGCATTATAATTTAAATATGACTTCTGGCATATGACCGCCACGGTTGGCTCGGACGTAGTCTAATCTGGAGGTCCAATTTTCGATGACTTTTTCCAACATTTGTGGCCGTATATCGCAATAACGCGGCGAATGTTGTCCTCCAAGTGGTCAATCGTTTCGGGCTTATCGGCGTAGACTAGCGACTTCACATATCCCCACAGAAAATAGTCTAGCGGCGTTAAATCGCACGATCTTGGAGGCCAATTCACGGGTCCGAAACGTGAAACTATGCGGTTACCAAACGTTTCCTTCAATAAATCAATTGTGGCACGAGCTGTGTGACATGTTGCGCCGTCTTGTTGAAACCACAGCTCTTGCACATCATGGTTGTTCAATTGATGAACGAAAAAGTCAGTTATCATGGCTCTATAGCGGTCACCATTGACTGTAACGTTCTGACCAGCATCGTTTTTATAGAAGTACGGATCAATGATTCCACCAGCCCATAAAGCACACCAAACAGTCAGTTTTTCTGGATGTAACGGTGTCTCAACATACACTTGAGGATTATCATCACTCCAAATACGGCAGTTTTGTTTATTGACGTATCCATTCAAACAAAAGCTTCATCGCTAAACAAAATTCGCTTATGAAAATCGGGATCAACGGCAATATTGTTTTGGGGCCCATTCACCGAATCTACGCCTTGCTAGGTGATCGTGTGGCTTCAATTGTTGCACGAGTTGGATTTTGTAAGCACGCAAACCAAGATCTTTCCGCAAAATGGATGGACACATATCCAATTCCTGTGCACGATGGCGGATAGACTGATTCGGGTCTTCCTCTACGCTACGCTCTACAGCAGCAATGACTTCTTCTGTACGCACTGTACGACGTCTCTGTGGATGCGTATTATCATTTAGAGTAAACGTGGTGCGAAAACGTTCCATAGTTAATCGAATTAATTGCTCTGATGGACAATTATGTTGACCGTAAAATGGACGTAGTGCGCGATACGTATTTCGAACAGAACCATGATTTTCAAAATAAATTTGCACAATTTGGAAGCGTTGTTCAGGCGTCAGTCTATTTATGTTGAAATGCCAAACCAAACTAAACATAAATCACTTGACAGCTGACAAAATGGCCGCCAGTTAAAAAAGTGTTGCCAACTTAAAGTTTTATACCTCTATAAAAAACACCCTTTATAATGAGAAACAGAGCTATCCACGAGAATGATTGGAGAGACAGAAAAAAAATATACTAAAAAAAACAAAATAAGGATCGTTCTGGAGGGAAAACCGCAAACGTCCATCTGGGAGACCACCAAAAAGAATAAGAGATAGTTGGCAATCTACCGCTTAAGGAATTACACAACTTTGGATTTAAACAGATCGTCAGATCTATAAAAAGTATGAGAAGAAGAAAACGCCAAATTTAATATAAATTCGAAATTCCATTATATTTGGTTCACTAGAGCCCGAATCTGCACTTTTGATTTAGAAATAAAAACAATTAGTTTTAATGCAAGAATATTATTTGTTGCAATGTTGTTTCAAAAGCTTTTATTTTAATCCTATACTAATTTTTACATGTGCAAATTGTATATACGAGTAGGACTAATTATTTATTACATAGAAAATCCAAACAGAGAGTAAATTATTTATTTTCCTAATACTGATTGGCAGTTATTAGAAAAAGAAGAAGACATACATATGTATACTTTTAATAAGGCTTGTAGACATCGTTGGATGGTATAATTTTATCACTTAAAATATTTGATAAATATTTATGATCAAAGTGATTCACAGATAAGAATATCCTATATCAGTAAATGTATTTACGTAAGTATTAACGAATGAAGTAGATCATTGTTATAATCTAGACAGCCAAGCTGTGTCTAATAGCGAAAGTCCATCAATTATATTTCAAGGTAAGTACCACAAAAAAACATAGAACGTGTTTCTAATTATACGTATATATATATATATATATATATATATATATATATATATATATATATATATATATATATGTATATATATATATATATATATATATATATACATATATATATATATATATATATATATATATATATATATATATATATATATATATGTATATATATATATATATATATATATATATATATATATATATATATATGTGTATATATATTATATATATATATATACATATATATATATATATATATATATATATATATATATATATATATATATATATATATGTATATATATATGTATACATATATATATATATATATATATATATATATATATATATATATATATATATATATATATATATATATATGTATATATATATATATATATATTTTATATATATATATATATATATATACATATATTCATCATTAGCTTATTCCATCCATAGTCGGATGTAAGCCTCCCGAACAGCTCTGAGCTCTGTTGTGTGCTTTTTGTATTCAATCGTGTTCCGTTAATCTTTTTATATCGTCCGTCCGTCTTGTCTGTGGTAAACCTCTGCATCTTTTATGTTCTCTAGACCTTCATTCAACCATATGGCGTGTCCATCTGTTATTATTCATCCTTGCGATATACCTCATCTTAATATACAATATGTCGATATTAGAGAGTCTAATATTTAACATTCTCCTCTCCATTGCTCTTTGGGTACCTGGAGTTTATTTATTATACTTTTACTTAAAGCCTACGTTTCAGTGCGATATGTTAATACACATCGAACATACTGGCTTCTATTGTATTTGGGATGTCCAATTTTAATGTAGATTGTAATCTTTTGAACGCAAACCAGTCTTAAAAAAAAAGAGTTTTTGTCCTGAATATATGAATGTTTGTATCTTTCCTATTCTTTCACCTTCTATTTATATTTCCTGGTTGCTGTCTTCACTTTTGTTGATCAAATATTTAGTTTTGGAAAAGTTTATTTTTAGACGTATTTCTCGAGACTTGTTATTTGATTCAAATTTCTCTTCTGAATAAAATCTAACAAATGCAGTGTATATTTGGGTGCAGAGCCCCAAACATGAGAGCAGTATTCCATCGTGGGTCGGATTTGACCTTTATATAAAATTGTGGAACGTTAAGCTTTCTAGGCAGTTTTTAAAAAGCTCTCTTTGCCATGCTTGCAACATGTTCATGATAAGACATGTTTGCTTCCAAAATAACGCCCAGAAAATTGAATGACGATGCTAGAGGAACGGCGTGTCTGGACAGAAATATGTCGGGTTCAGCACCGTTATCTTTTTTTAAAAAAAAACTGCCATGAATGTTTTGTAAAAACTAAAAAAAAGGATTTAGTTTCGCAGTCGTAGTGCCCCAAGGCTCCATAATGTCTCCTACTCTCTTTCTCATTTACATTAACGATTCTGCTGAAAAATACAGGGAATCCAATCTACAGTTTTGCAGACGACAGTACGCTTGTCTCTTCATTCACTTTGAACGCTCGGACATCGGCTGCTCAGGCGAATATCCGCAGACAGCAGGAGGTCGTTCAACTTAACAAAGACCTGGAAGAAATTCTATCTGGGGTGACAGTAA